>CAUYQU010065029.1:0-88273 GCA_963574635.1 Cheracebus regulus | reverse complement strand
GACCTAAATGAAATATTGGTTGACTGTTATTTTCTTTCCGTATTCCTTTCTGTCACTGTTGTTAAGTATAATTGACAGCATAAAAGAGGTTTTTGATACCTTTTTAAGATTGCATTCCAGCCTGGGCAATAGAGCAAGAATTCTGTTCTCTCTCCCACTTTTTCTTTCTTTTTTTCTCTCATAAAAAAAAAAATGTTTTTCTTTTTATTTTTTAAATGAGGTTAAAAGGTATCTCCCCCAAAAAACTCTGAAATTGAGAGTTCTTTCATAACTCATTTTGGTGGCAAATGCTAATCCAAACTGATCTAAACCTATTTAAAGTTTATCACTCTTAGTTTGAATTTTCATACATTTTACCACAGAAATTTTATTTTCCTTATAGGATGCTGGTCAGACTCTGCTGGGTGTGGTAAGTAATAGAGTTTAGATACTGTATTACCTTTCTGAAATCTGGAAAAAATTTTGAATTTTAAAACACATATGGCTCCAGGGGTTTTCAGTAAAGGGCTATGGACGTGTATATAAAAAGCCTCTTGGGGCCAGGCGTGGTGGCTCAGGCCTGTAATCCCAGCACTTTGGGAGGCCGAGGCAGGTGGATCATGAGGTTAGGAGTTCAAGACCAACCTGGCCAAGATGGTAAAACCCCGTCTCTACTAAAAATACAAAAAAATTAGCCAGGTGTGGTTGTGCGCACCTGTAATCCTAGCTACTCAGGAGCTGAGGAGAGAATTGCTTGAACCCAGGAGGGAGAGGTTGCAGTGAGGCGAGATCACACCACTGCACTGCAGCCTGGGCAACAGAGTGAGACTCCGTCTCAAAAAAAAAAAAATGGGTTCAAACCATTCTCTAGCCTCACCCACCCAAGTAGCTGGGACTACAGGGGTATGCCACCATGTCTGCCTATTTTTTTTTTTATTTGTTTAGTAAAGACGGGGTTTTACTATGTTGGCCAAGCTGGTCTTGAACTCCTGACCTTAAGTAATCTGCTTGCCTCAGCCTCCCAAAGATGGGAGACTCTGTTTCTACAAAAAATTAAAAAGTAAATTAGCCAGAAGTGACAGTGCACATCTACATTTCCAGCTATTCAGGAGAGAAACCTTTGCTGACTAGCCTCCATCTACATTGATCATTTTCTGGCTTTTAGTTTTTAGCACCTCTACATAGTTTATAATTAACTTCTTCTTTTTTTTTTAAATGGAGTCTCCCTCTGTCACCCAGGCTGGAGTGCAGTGGTGTGCTCTCGGCTCACTGCAACCTCTGCCTCCTGGGTTCAAGCAATTCTCCTGCCTCAGCCTCCTGGGTAGCTAGGACTATAGGCACATGCCACTTCACCTCGCTAATTTTGTATTTTTAGTAGAGATGGGGTTTCACCATGTTGTCCACGCTGTTCTGGAACTCCTGACTTCAAGTGATACACCGACCTCAGGTGATCCACTCGCCTCAGCCTCCCAAGTGCTGGGATTATGGGCATGAGCCACCACACCTGCCATAATTAACTTCTAAAATTGAAATTCTTTAGATGTTTTAGAATATTTGTTTCATTTTTCCCAAACTCTTTTATATAAAAATACTGTGGCTGGGTGCAGTGGCTCACACCTGTAATCCCAGCACTTTGGGAGGCCAAGGCAGGCAGATCACCTGAGGTCAGGAGTCTGAGAGCAGCCTAGCCAACATGCAGAAACCTCATCTCTACTAAAAATACAAAATTAGCCGGGAATGGTGGAGCATGCCTGTAATCTCAGCTATTTGGGAGGCTGAGGCAGGAGAATGGCTTGAACCCAGGAGGTGGAGGCTGCGGTGAGCTGAGATCGCGCCATTGCACTCTAGCCTGGGCAACAATAGTGATACTCCTGTCGCAAAAAAAAGAAAAAAAAGAAAACAGTGCCTGGACCAGGTGCAGTGGCTCATGCCTGTGATCCCAGCACTCTGAGGAGGCCGAGGTGGGAGGATAGCTTGAGCCCAGGAGTTTGAGACTAGCTTGAGCAACATAGAGAAACCTCCTCTCTACAACTAATTTTTTTAAAAGGCCAGGTATAGTGGTGTACACCTGTAATCCAAGCACTTTGTAAGGCCAAGGTGGGAGGGTCAAGAGATTAAGACCATCCCGGCCTCTACTAAAAATACAAAAATTAGCTGGGCATGGTGGTGCACGCCTGTAGTCCCAGCTACTCAGGAGGCTAAAAGCAGGAGAATCACGTGAACCCGGGAGGCAGAGGTTGCGGTGAGCCAAGATTGCACCACTGCACTCCAGCCTGGAGACAGAGCAAGACTCCATCTCAAAAAACAAAAACAAGAAATAAAAAAAATTGACCACATGTGGTGGCATGGATCTGTGGTCCCAGCTGCTTGGGAGGTTGAGGCAGGAGGGTTGCCTGAGCCTGAGATGTCAAGGCTGCAGTGAGCTGTGATTGTACACTCCAGCCTGGACAACAAAGTGAGACCTTGTTTCAAAAAATAATAATAACACACACACACACACACACACACACACACACACACACAACCTCAAACCAAAACCAAAACATAGTGCCTGGCACAAGCTATTTTATTTGTTATCTGTCATTATCAGCTGAGCCACATAATGTACTGTATATCATTTTGTTTTTCTTGGAGTTAATGTCTTGGTTTTCTGTTTGCTTAGTTTTAATGTGTCAATCACAAATTTTTTATATATTCAATTACAGAAACATAATATTTTAAAATATTTAAACATGGACAGGTGCAAAGGCTCATGCCTGTAATCCCTGCATAATCCCAGTTGGTCTTTAGAAGGTAACAGGTTGATCTGATTCTCCTGCCTCAGCCTCCCGAGTAGCTGGGATTATAGGCATGCACCCCCATACCCAGCTAATTATTGTACTTTTAGTAGAAGAGATTTCACAGTTTCGGCCAGGATGGTCTCGATCTCCTGATCTCATGATCCACCTGCCTCAGCCTCCCAAAGTGCTGGGATTACAGGGGTGAGCCACCATGCCCGGCTACATTGTTATTTTTTTTAAATTACCTTGTAAAAATGTTTGGGATGATACATTAATTGTATTGTGTTATATACTAAATCTCATTGAATCCTTGTTCTTTGGGTTCTGTGGTGTCTCAGAAAATATTATTCTGAGGATAGATCTCCGCCTTGATAAGGCAAAAGAGACGACCTTTCAAAAACTGAAAAAACAAAGAAGGTAAAGCCACTCTGGAGTTGTTTTATTTAATCACACAGCAAACAGATGAAATTCTTGGCCCTGGCACGGTAGCTCACGCCTGTAATCCCAGCACTTTGGGAGGCCGTGGCAGATGGATCACTTGAGGTCAGGAGTTCGAGACCAGCCTGGCCAACATGGCGAAACCTGTCTTTACTAAAAATACAAAAATTAGCTGAGCATGGTGGCATGCACCTGTAATCCCAGCTACTCGGGAGGCTGAGGCAGGAGAATCGCTTGAACCCAGGAGGCGGAGGTGGCAGTGAGCCATGGTCATGTCACTGCACTCCAGCCTGAGTAACAGAGCAAGACTCTGTCTTGGGGAAAAAAAAAATTCTCTATTCCTGGAAACAAATGGCAAGATCATCTTTCAAAGTTAAATCAGTTAAACACAAACCAAATAGGATGAAATTCTCCATCTCTGGGAGTAAATGAAGTTATTTAGCACTCTAAACTTCAATCAAGTGGGGTGTATGGCTCACACCTATAATTCCAATACTTTGGGAGGCCAAGACAAAGATCACTTGAGGCCAGGAATTCAAGACCAGTCTAGGCAACAAAATGAGACATTGTTTCAATTTTTTTTTAAAGTTTTTAAAAAAGTATTAAAAATAAAATAAACTTCAATCAAAGTGATAACCTCAGGCAAGAAATACTGCAAAATGATTGTGACTGATTTAGCTTCAGTCCAATCTCATATATTATATCCTGTATGAAGAAAGGCAATGAGTAGAGGAGAAATGGTCAGCATAAAGTGTAGTCAAAATAAGGCTGGGCATGGTGGCTCATGCCTGTAATTCCACCACTTTGGGGGGCCGAGGCTCAAGGATCACCTGAGGTTAGAAGTTTGAGACCAGCCTGACTAACATAGTGAAATCCTATCTCTACTAAAAATACACAATTAACTGGGCAGGGTAGAGCATGCCTGTAATCCCAGCTACTCTGGGAAGGCTGAGGCAGAAGAATCACTTGAACCCAGGAGGCAGAGATTGCAGTGAGCCAAGATCACGCCACTGCACTGCAGCCTGGGCAAGAGGAGTGAAAATCTATTCCAAAAAAAAAAAAAAAAAAGTATAGCCAAAACATAAACAAAAAAAAATCTGTCCAAGAGCCAGAAGTTATTTGTTTTACACTATTAATGTGGGAAAAACATATTCATTCCGCTAGCCAGGAATATGGACATGGTGCTTCAGCAGACCAAGATGTAATTCAATTTATTAAGACTTAGCCAGGCACTGTAGCTCATACCTGTCATCCCAAAGTGTTAGCAGGCCAAGGAAGGAGGATTTCTTGAGGCCAGAAGTTTGAGGCTGCAGTGAGCTATGATGCGGCCACTGCACTCCAGCCTGGGCAACAAAGTGAGGCACTGTATCAAAATGAAATAAATTTAATCAACATACTTTTCAAGGATAGTACTCTAAGTGAAAATGAAACTGAGGGCTGGTGCAGTGGCTCATGCCTGTAACCCCAGCACTTTGAAGGGCTGAGATGGATGGATCACCTGAAGTCAGGAGTTTGAGACCAGCTTGGCCAACATGGTGTAACCTTCTCTCTACTTAAAATAGAAAAATTAGCTAGGCGTGATAGCAGGTGCCTGTAATCCCAGCTACTTAGGAGGCTGAGGCAGAAGAACTGCTTAAACCTGGGAGTTGGAGGTTGCAGTGAGCCCAGACAGCGCCATTGCACTCCAGCCTGGGCGACTCCGTTTCAAAAGAAAAAAAAAGTCTCACCTCTTAATACCATCACAATGGCAATTAAATTTCAACGAGTTGAGGAGAGGACATTCAAACCAAAGTAGGAAGGAAAATCTATGTTTGAGAATCACTGCTTCAAAGTTGTAGTTGGATGGAGACTCTTTCAGGGGATCTGAGAGAGCCTTCCTTTTCCAATTACAAATGTATTTATGCAAGACTAGATTTTCTTCATGTGCTTCAACATTTCTCAACAGATTGTAGAAACGGTATGAGAATTCAGACGTCTTCTTTTAAGCTAGGTATTAAAGATATTTTCAAAACTAAAACAATTTCTCTCTTCTAAATATATATATATATATACGCGTATATATATATATTTATATACACACACATATATATATTTTTTTTGAGACGGAGTCTCACAGTTGCACAGTCTATATGTCTGATAGGTGATACTTGCTGTCAGAAATCACACTTTGAATGTCAAGTGTGGGGAGATGATTTCAAATATATATATTTTTTGAAACAGAGTCTTGCTCTTGTCACCCAGGCTGGAGTGCAATGGCATGATCTTGGTTCACTGCAACATCCGCCTCCCGGGTTTCAAGTGATTCTCCTGCCTCAGCCTCCCAAGTAGCTGCGATTACAGACGTGTGCCACCATGCCTGGCTAATTTTTGTATTTTTAGTAGAGACGGGCTTTCACCATGTTGGCCAGGCTGGTCTCGAACTCTTGACCTCTGGTGATGTGCCTGCCTAGGCCTCCCAAAGTGCTGGGATTACACGCATGCGCCATCGCCCGCTCTAAATATTTTTTAGAAAAAAATGGTCATTTAAAGTTTAAAGCTATTTGTTTATATGTATATTATTTTTAAATAAATTAGTAACAAAAATTTCTTTATTACTGTATTAGTAAGAATACAGTAAATATCAATAGCTGTACCCCACGTAAACAAAAGCTTTGGAGTCCTCAACAATTTTTTAAGAGTGTAAAGGGGTTTGGGATGAAACAACTGGAGAACAGTTGCTCAGTAAGAAAAAGGGCTTCAGGCCTGAATCGAGATAGATTTCATCCAGCCGGAGGCCCTTCTCACGGGAGCTCCAATCACCACCCACTCCATCCGCACCCGCACCCGCACCCGCACACGAACTCAGGACGCCCGCCTCCAGTAAGAATCCTGGCAAAGAACAGATATTGATGAGATATCCGGGCTTGTTAACCATGCGGACCCAGGAGAGGAGAAGTTCACTGGGTAAGCGAAAACTGGGTCACAAAAGGAAAGGAGTGTCTTCGGCAAATCTTTGCGACACTGTCGTGTTTCGTTGGTTCCGTGCCGTAAATAGAGGCCAGGAGCTGCCCCTAGCCGAGGCAGCGGCAGACGTGAAAGACAATGGCGGATATGGAGGATCTCTTCGGGAGCGACGCCGACAGCGAAGCTGAGCATAAAGGTGGGCTTGGCCGGGCTTCGGAGGACGGGTGCGTGGCAGGCCTCCCGTTGTGGGAGCCGGACAACCGTGGAGGCTCCGGCGCCGCAGGCAAGAGGAGATATTTCCTCCACTCCTGTCTGAGCGCCCCCTGCACTCCCGGAGGTGCCACCCTCTCCAGGCGGGCGGGATGGAGAGACCGACACAGAGTCTGCGCCTCGAGGCTCTGGGTGTCGGTGGAACACACGGTGCCTGAGAGCTTGTGGAGCGAAGGGGGCGCGGGACAGGGGTGGAGATGCAGGCGAGCCTGCGTAGCCCGGAGAGGAACCTTGGAGTCCTGTTCCGCTCCGTCTTGCAGAGGCCAGCGCAGAGCTTATAAGGATGGTTTGTGAATGAATGGAAATGAATACAGCAATATGGGATGTAGTGGGCGAATTTACAGAGGGCCTCAGAAGGCCAGATCATGGTGTGATAGGGAGCTTGAGATGTCTGGATGAGGAGTATGGGACGGATAATGGGATGGGGTTGCAGATAGATGTTTCACATTGGAGAGAATGTGTTCTCTAAGAGCTTGTGCGGAAACTCCCAGTATTTCTGGAGTCTGTGATGTTAGAATGGGGAGTATATGGGATCTGTGTTCGAAGAGGAGGAATTAAGGATTTGTTGATAAAATGAATGAATTAGTGTATATGCATGGTACATGAAAGTATTTCTGGCACAGGATTGTGGGTTTTTTGGTTTTTTTTTTTGAAAGAGACAGGGTCTTGCTTTATTGCTCAGGTTGGCCTTGAACTTCTGGGCTCAAGCCATCCTTCTGCCTCAGCCTCCAAGTAGCTGAGACTACAGGCTGTTGAAATATGAATAGGAGTTATTTGAAGTGAGAAAGAACCCAAGACCAAGTTCACAATTCTTGCAACCTTCTAGGCTCCAAGTAGTGTATCTGTGTATATTTTTTCCTTAGTAAAATGCATTGTTGGGTGGTTCTTTCTTTTTTCTCCTTCATTTTCACCAGCTCCAATTTATTCATAATTTCTATAGTGTAGTGAAGGTAGCAGTAGGTGGAGGTACAAAGAACTAAATTCTAGTGTGAATGCCCTTCCGGGATGGGTATCCAGGATGTGCTAGTCAGGGTAAGTGTGGAAGTATAGAGCTCTGTATACTAACTTTTGTTCCACTACCTTTGCTCATGTTTTCATTTTTTCCTCATTTTTACTTGTGTATATCCCATTCACCCTTCAAGGCACAGTTCATTGTGAACCCTCCCTGGCTTATTTATGAAGTTATTAATTTGTTAAGTATTTATTGATCCCCTACTGTGTTTCAGCTGTTTTGCTAGATTTTGAAGATATAATGATGAAAAGCTGATCCCCTTACCTTCCAGCTTATATCAGTGCTTAATGCATAGTTGATTAATTGGATGTGTAGAAGCAATAGTTTCATAAGGTGTACCCTGCAGTGCTTTTGCATTGCAAACTCAGTGTATATATAGGGTGGTGAGGAGTGGAGATGGTTGCTTCTCTGGGCTTCATGTTTTACCTTCTTGTAAGTCTATTGAAATTTTCTTCTAGGATTTACTTCCAAATCTGGTATGCTATCCTTGAAAATTTCTCTTGGTTCTGAAGATAGTATAGATATGATTCCTGTTAGGCCTAGCATATTTCATTATCTCCCTGGTCTGTGAGAGTTGTGGAAAATAACTATATCCGATGACTTTCTTATAACAATGACTAGAACCTCTACCTAGGACTAGCATGCTGCTTTCATGTATAAATATGCCAGTTCTTTCTTAATTTCTTTCAACAATGTTTTGTAGTTTTCGTTGTATAAGTCCTGTACGTCTTAGATTAAATTTATTATTAATATTTTATTCTACTGGATACTATTGCAAGTGGAATTGTTTTGTTAATTTCATTTTGAATTATTTATTGCTAGTATATAGAAATACATCTGATTTTCGTATGTTGATCTTGTATTCTGCAACCTTGCTGACCGTATTAGCTGTAATCATTTTTTTGGTGGATTCTTTAGGATTTTCTACATATAAGATCATGTTGGCTGGGTGCAGTGTCTCACATCTGTAATTCCAGCACTCTGGCAGGCCTCAAGTGATCTGACTGCCTCGGCCTCACAAAGTGCTAGGATTACAGGCATGAGCCACCATGCCCAGCCTCAACTCCATAATTTCTTTCTTTTCTTTTTTTTGTGGGGGATAGGGAATGTAGTCTTGTTCTGTTGCTCAGGCTGGAGAGCAGTGGTTGATCTTGGCTCAGTGCAACTTCCTCCTCCTGGGTTCAAGCAATTCTCCTGCCTCAGCCTCCTGAGTAGTAAGGACTACAGGCATGCACCACCATACCCAGCTGATTTTTGTATTTTTAGTAGAGATGGGGTTTCACCATGTTGGCCAGGCTGGTCTCGAACTCCTAACCTCAAGTGATCTGCCTGCCTCGGCCTCCCAGAGTGCTGGGATTATAGGCGGGAGCTACCATGTTTGGCCCATAGTTTCTATTTGGTTCTTTTTCTAAGTAATGTAGTTCTCTTTATTGATACTATTTATTTAGTAATAGATCATTTTTATGTCTGGTCTTCAGGAACAATTTCTAGCCATTTTCCTTCTGTATGGGCCACGTTTTGTTGTTTCTTTGCATACCTAGTAATTTTACATTGATAAATGGGCATTCTGAATATTATAATGTTGCAACTGAGGATATCACGTTATTTCTCCTCCCCAGGAATTTTTGTTGCTGTTTATTGTAGCAGCAGGTGTTTGTTTTGTTTTGAGTCATGGTCTTATTTTGCCCAAGCTGGGGTACAGTGGTGGAATCATAGCTCACTGTAACCTCAAATTCCTGGGACTCAAGAGATCCTCTTGCCTCGGCCTCTCGCATAGCTGGGACTACAGGCACATGCCACCATTCCTGGCTAAGTTTGCTTTTTTAAATTTTTGTAGAGATGGACCAGACCAGGCTGGTATTGAACTCTTGGACTCAAGATTTCCTCTTGTCTGCTGGGTGTGGTGGTCAGGAGTTCGGGACCAGCCTGACCAACATAGTGAAACCCCATCTCTACTAAAGATACAAAAAATTAGCTGGGCGTGGTGGTGCACACTATAATCCCAGCTACTCTGGAGGCTGAGGTAGGAGAATCACTTGAACCTGGGAGGTGGCAATTGCAGTGAGCCAAGATTGCACTCCAGCCTGGGCTATAGGGTGAGACTCTTGTTTCAAAAAAAAAAAAAAAGATTTCCTCTTGTCTTGGCCTCCCAAAGTGCTGGGATTACAGGTGTGAGCCACCACACTTGGCCTGTTTATTTGTTTAGTGACTCTTCTGAATTAATTGGTAAAGTTTGTAAACTTCCTTGAGTGTGGCCATTGAAGGCTCTGTTCTGTACCTTAGTGGTCATCTAGTGGTCGATCTGACATTTCCTTAAATGTTTACAATGCTAATTCTAACAGTTTTTGCCAGTTTCTTCATTGCTTTTATGTTGGAATGGACTTTTGGACTGCCTTACTCTGCCATTTTTTGCTGATATTATCCTGTGTTTATGTGATTCCCTTAGATTCTGATTCTGGATCTGAGTCAGATTCTGATCAAGAGAATGCTGCCTCTGGCAGTAATGCCTCTGGAAGTGAAAGTGATCAGGATGAAAGAGGTGATTCAGGACAACCAAGTAATAAGGAACTGTTTGGAGATGACAGTGAGGATGAGGGAGCTTCTCATCATAGTGGCAGTGATAATCATTCTGAAAGATCAGACAATAGATCAGAAGCTTCTGAGCGATCTGACCATGAGGACAATGACCCCTCAGATGTAGATCAGCACAGTGGATCAGAAGCCCCTAATGATGATGAAGACGAAGGTCACAGATCTGATGGAGGGAGCCATCACTCAGAAGCAGAAGGTTCTGAAAAAGCACATTCAGATGATGAAAAATGGGGCAGAGAAGATAAAAGTGACCAGTCAGATGATGAAAAGATACAAAATTCTGATGATGAGGAGAGAGCACAAGGATCTGATGAAGATAAGCTGCAGAATTCTGATGATGATGAGAAAATGCAGAACACAGATGATGAGGAGAGGCCTCAGCTTTCCGATGATGAGAGACAACAGCTCTCTGAGGAGGAAAAGGCTAATTCTGATGATGAACAGCAGGTAGCTTCTGATAATGATGATGAGAAACAGAATTCCGACGATGAAGAACAACCACAGCTGTCTGATGAGGAGAAAATGCAAAATTCTGATGATGAAAGGCCACAGGCCTCAGATGAAGAACACGGGCATTCAGATGATGAAGAACAGGACCATAAATCAGGTAATACATTTATGAGAACCAGAATGGCTCAGGAAGAAGCATTCAGATGCAGCAGGGACCCATTTATTCTTCTTTCATTTCCATCTTTATTACCCCGGTTTTCTCTTCTGCCCTCCCTTTCAAACTTAGTACTAACTCTAGAATACATTTTGCTCCTGCTTAATCTTTCTTATCTACTTATTCTTTCTTACTGCTTTCCCTTCCATTTGTTAATTGATAGGTCTGGGGGGAAAACAATTTAAAGAAGACATAAAATTGAGTCTTAGAGAGTGGAATATGGTGTGAGAAGAGCTAGTTAAGTTGGTTCCATTTCTGTGGATAATTGAAGAGCATGCCTCATGTGAGAGAATAGATTTGCCTGTGGAAAAAACAGTACCATTGAAATCTCCCCACAGAGCACTGTACTGGGATGTGGGCACCATTGCTGCAGCTCAGCTTTTTGAGATTCAAAATTTGATCATCCAGAGATGATCAAGCTCTAAGGAGTTTTCTCAAACTAGTCAAATTACACAATATTAATATATAATATTGAATTGCAAAATTGTTTCAAGAGGATCAGTTATTTCTTATCATATGTTTCCCCGGGGGCAAATCTACAATGGATGCCAAATTACAATAATCAGGAGGTTGCCTGGGGAGTATATGTAGAAAGTGCAAACATGGCTGAGTGGTCTCAATGGACAGTGTTCCTGAGCCAGGACAGATTGATGTGTGCATCCTCACCCTACAGAAATGAACTTGGGTTAGAGCACTCATTCCCTAAAGACTATAGGAGGCATATACCTGGAACTTTGGTTCCTGGACCCTGCTTTTGTAATTACCATTTAGACTATTCTGTTCAACTTAACACATTCTTGTGTATAAAAAATTATAGAGATCACATTTCTTTGTATATAAATTTATCTTAATTGGGTTGAAGTCTTCCTGAAGTAATACCTGGATTGTTTCACTTCCATAGTATATTAATTCTATTTTGATCCTATCTTCTTAGCTTAAATATGAGGGAATCTAACACATACCTCACAGGACAGCATTGAAAAACCACATTTTGGTGCTATTAGAAGAGGAGGGTGACATATTTCCAGAGATGAATATAGATCTGTGTAGACTATGGGACTGCAGTAAGTTTTCAATAACTATGTCAGAGTAGGATTTGTTTTCTTTTTTGTTTTTTGTGGGGTTTTTTTTTTTTTTTTGAGACAGAGTCTCTGTCACCCAGGCTGGAATGCAGTGGCACGATTTTGGCTCACTGCAGTCTCCACCTCCCAGGTTCAAGCACTTCTTCTGCCTCAGCCTCCTGAGTAGCTGGGATTACAGGTACACGCCACCACACCCAGCTAATTTTTGTATTTTTAGTAGAAAGGAGGTTTTACCATGTTGACCAGGCTGGTCTTGAACTCCTAACCTCAGGTGACCCGCCTGCCCTGGTTGTCCTCCCAAAGTGCTGGGATTACAGGCAAGAGCCACTGTGCCGGGCTGAGAATAGGGTTGTTTTTATTATCAGAAAGAATCTTTAAGGCTCATGTACTACCTCCCAAATACTAGCAGACAAAGTCAAGGGCAGGGTCATAGTAGGGAACTTTATAGCTGGTCATCCTGCTTACCTCTTATTAGTTCAACAGTGGTTCCATTGGTTTTTAAGAAGTTTTTACATAAACAATTGTACCATCTAGAAATAATGCTGTATTTGTCAGTTCCTTTCTAATATTTTTTACCTTTTTTTCTGAAATTTGTGTTATATAAATGTGGTAAGTTTCAATACTACTTTTCTCATTTCTACCAAGTTTTTCTACTTGCAGAAGCCAGTATGTATGTATGTATGTATGTATGTATGTATGTATGTATGTATGTATTTAAGACAGAGTCTCACGCTGTCACCCAGGCTGGAGTGCAGTGCTGTGATCTTGGCTCACTGCAACGTCCGTTTCCCAGGTTCAGGCAATTCTCTTTCCTCAGCCTCCTGAGTAGCTGGGACTACATACAAATACAAAATTTTTGTATTTGTAGTAGAGACGGGGTTTCACGATACTGGTCAGGCTGACCAGTATCTGGTCCAATTCCTGACCTCAAGTGATCTGCCCACCTTGGCCTTCCAAAGTGCTGGGATTACAAGTGTGAGCCACCACACCTGGCACCAGTATTTATTTTTAAAATTTAATTTTAAAAATTAACACACACTAGAATTGATTTTTTTTTTCGGGGGCGGGGTTCTGTGTGTACAGCTCTATTCATGTTAACTGTAGATTTGTATAACCACCACCACAGTGAGGATACAGAACAGCTAAAATTCCCTTACCCTATCCTGTTTGTCGTCATATCCTTCTGCCACTCCTAAACCCTGGCATCTACTGGTCCTTTCTGTCACTATTCTTTTGGCTTTTTTGAAAATGTCATATAAATAGGGTCATACAGTAAGTATGTATTTTTTCAGATTGGCTTCTTTAACTTAGCATAGAGCATTTTTGATTCATCTAATTGGTTAACAGTAGTTCATTCCTGTTTATTGCTGAGTAGTAGTCCATTGTATGGGTGTATCACAATTTATCTCCAGTATTGCTTTTAAAACACAAAATTCAAATAATGTGAGTGATTATGCAAAACTTGTAATTTTACCCTTATAGAATCTGCAAGAGGCAGTGATAGTGAAGATGAAGTTTTACGAATGAAACGCAAGAATGCAATTGCATCTGATTCAGAAGCAGATAGCGACACTGAGGTGCCAAAAGGTACCCCTATTCTTTTATATATTTGTGTATATTTCCATACCTCTTTCTGCATTTAATATAGTGCATTTCTAACCTGAATATGTTTATCCCAGATTGTAAGACCCACAGAAAAGAGTGTGGATACACTCAGTGTATTCGGAGAAGTTATACAGTTATGAGAAGCTGCTTATGCTTAATTAGTTGAAGAAGAACCTGCCTCTTTGTTTGTAGTTTTTTTGTTGTTTATTTTATGAGATGATGGAGTCTTGCTCTGTCATCCAAGCTGGAGTGAGTGGTGTGAGCTCACCTTAACTGCAACCTCCACCTCCTGGGTTCAATCAGTTCTCCTGCAGCCTCCCAAGTAGCTGGAATTACAGAAATGCACCAACATGCCTGGCTAAATTTTTTGCTTTTTTGGTAGAGATGGGGTTTCACTATGTTGGCCAGGCTGGTCTTGAACTCCTGACATCAAGTGATCCACTGAACTCAGCCTCCCAAAGTGCTGGGATTACAGGCGTGAGCCACTGACCCCAGTCTGTTTATAGTTATAGTGAATTCATTATTAGGGGGCTGACCTTGTTGGGATGGAGGTTACAATGTCCATTCTTCAGTTTGAATAATGACAGTCTCGGTGTTTTGTTCCTAAGTTCTTAACAGATGAAGAAACTGATACTTTGAACTGAGGGTTAGACAAAGAGCTCATAAAAACCCAGTGTTGGCCAGGCATGGTGGCTCATGCCTGTAGTTCCAGCACTTTGGGAGTCCAAGGTGGTGGATCACTTAAGACCTGGATTTCGAGACCACCCTGGCCAACATGGTGAAACCTCATCTGTACCAAAAATACAAAACATTAGCGAGGCATGGTGTTGTGCCTTTGTAGTCCCAGCTACTTGGGAGGCTGAGGGATGAGAATTGCTTGTACTCGGGAGGCAGAGTGGAGGTTGCAGTGATTCAAGATCTCACTACTGTACTCTAGCCTGAGAAACAGAGTGAAACTGTCTCAAAACAACAACAGCAGCAACAACAACCACTTGGTATTATAAGTTGGAAGGATGAAAGGAGTTCTACTAGCCGGGTGTGGTAGCTCCCTTTCTCATGCCTCAGCCTCCCAAGTAGCTGGGATTACAGGCACCCGCTGCCATGCCCAGGTAATTTTTGTATTTTTAGTAGAGACCGAGTTTCACCATGTTGGTCAGGCTGGGCTCAAACTCCTGACCTCAAGTGGTTCACCCACCTTGGCCTCCCAGAGCACTGGGATTACAGGCATGAACCACTGTGCCTAGCCTGTAATTTTGGATCTGGATAGACTTATGGAAAACAGTTGTCTGTGGAGTGCTTGAGCCCCAGCTTTGAGCATCTAGACTGTAGGAAACATTTGGGCTCCTGGAGAATAAAGGAAAATGGAAGAACAAGGATCCTGAAAATGAAAGGAGAAAGAAGGGCCACTTGTGCAGCTTGCCTTTTACTAGATTTGCTCCCTTCCCTCTCCCCACACTCTGGTTAAGAGCCAGGCTGAGCATTATGTTTTGGGTGGCTTTCTGGTGCTGGTCCAGAAACCTTGGGAATGTGCTGAAGTGATCAGCTGTGAAGAACCTTAGTTACAGATAGTAACACTAATGCCTTTTTCCTTCTTCATTGAAGATAATGGTGGAACCATGGATCTATTTGGAGGCGCAGATGATATCTCTTCAGGGAGTGATGGAGAAGACAAGCCACCTACTCCAGGACAGCCTGTTGTAAGTAAATTACTAACGTGAACTTATTCAAGGCCAAGTACAAAGTTTCAGAGGTGAAGGGTCTCCCCTATTCCAGGAAAGGAAGTTGATAACTGAATTCTAGTCCGAAAATACAATGAACAAATGGCTTTCTTCGTTATGTTGGGAACTCTTGGTTTTAAGGGGGCGTGGAAATAACTGCCAAACATGAGGTTGGTGTCATGCCTTAGGGCACTGAACTGTGAGGACTTGTGATTTGAGAACCATTGACTTGAATGTTTTTCTTGCTCATGCCAAGAAGTGTCTGCTCTGTTGATAATCTTCTTTGGTTTTAACAGATAGAGTGACTTCATATTGAAGTATTAATTTCACACTTTTGTTGATGAGCATTTGGAATAGAGATTTATCATAAAGGAGATAGTTTCTTGTACTGAGGTATCCAAATTGATCCTGTTTCCCATTTTGTGTGTGGGTGGGTTGGGATGGGGATTGGGAGCTTCTTTAGTCCTAAAGTAATACCTAGTTATGTTTCTTGCATCCCAGAGTAATTAAAGTGTGAAAGTTGAAGGAGGCCATTTCTAAGGTCCCATCAAGCTCTAAACTTCCGTTTCTTTCACTAGGATGAAAATGGATTGCCTCAGGATCAACAGGAAGAGGAGCCAATTCCTGAGACCAGAATAGAAGTAGAAATACCCAAAGTAAACACTGATTTAGGAAATGACTTATATTTTGTTAAACTGCCCAACTTTCTCAGTGTAGAGCCCAGGTAAGGAAATCAATTAAAAGTTTTTCAGGATGTTGAATAGAAATACATAGAATGTTTATTTTTCTTGTTTTGTACTGAGTTGACAAATCACAAAAATGGAAAATTGATCGTGTATCTTTGAAAAAATTAGTCAAGCACATCCTAAGATAGAAAAAGTATATATTGGTAAGGGAGGCTTTTAATGCTATGATTGTTTTTAGCAGTTTGATACTTTCTTATGAATTAACAGACACTGCAAGTCTTCAAGATATTTTTAAAATCAGTACAACCCTGAAAAGGCTGAAATTGAAAGTGACGAAATTTGCTAGAGAAATGCCAATGTCCACTGTAGCAGCTATTGCTGGTCTAGAAAAGGTAATGGTTTTGGACAATTAAACAGTGTTGATGGGTATTATTTACTAAGTTTACTCAAGCTCTTATGCTTTAAAAAAATTTTTTCCCAGGCACAATGATGTGGAAAGCTAGAGCATATGTAGCCTATTCTTTGGCAGAGTGAATATTTACCCTTGCTTGTACTTTATTTCAAGCAATATGTATTAACAGCAAATTTTAAGTATAATTTCTGGCTGGGCGAGGTGGCTCACATCTGTAATCCCAGCACTTTGGGAAGCCGAGGCGGGCGGATCACATGAGGTTAAAAGTTTGAGACCAGCCTGACCATCATGGAGAAACCCCATCTCTACTAAAAATACAAAATTAGCTGGGTGTGGTGGTGCATGCCTGTAATCCCAGTACTCAGGAGGCTGAGGCAGGAGAATCGCTTGAACCTGGGAGGTGGAGGTTGCGGTGAGCCGAGATCACACCATTGCACTACAGCCTGGGCAACCAAGAGCAAAACTCTGTCTCAAAAAAAAAAATTAAGTAAAATTACTACTTCTCTGAAGTTAAGCATGAAGATATTTGATCATTATTATTTTTTAAATTATGATTTTTTTGATATAATGGTGTTTATTAATTGAGATGTAATTACATAGCAGTAATATTTTTTTATAAAATATGATTAATAGTTTATTTGGAAAACAATTTGTAGACCTTTTGATCCTCAGTATTATGAAGATGAATTTGAAGATGAAGAAATGCTGGATGAAGAAGGTAGAACCAGGTTAAAATTAAAGGTATCATTCAATGCTTTTTCCTTTTTTTTCCTTTTGTAAAGTAAAACCTGGAGATATTAATTTGAAACTTGATCTTTGAAAGTGATTTTTTTACCTAACACTTCGCCATATGGCTGTCTTGTGTTCTTTTGATTGCTTTTGTTGACTATTAGGAGTTAATTTTATTGTACTAAACTCCCCTTAATGCTTCTCTTTGACACTTTATACCATCTGGTAATGCTATCCAAGGATGCCCTCTAATCTTTTAAGTAAGGAGTTCTCCTGTCTCTGCCCCCTTAAGTAGCTGGAATTACAGGCACATGCCACCACGCCCAGCTAATTACTGTATTTTTAGTAGAGACGGGGTTTCACAATGTTGGCCAGATTGGTCTGGAACTCCTGATCTCAGGTGATCCACCCACCTCGGCCCCCCAAAGTGCTGGGATTACAGGCATGAACCACTGCGCCCAGTCTCCAGTGGGTATCTTAAATAGTATTAGATTGTTAGGAAGGGTAGAAAGGAATAGTCTGGCATTTTTTAGGGGCTACATTTTTATATTTCTAATAGTACCATCTCTTCAATTTGGTGGATTCACAACTACCTCAGTAACCTTGATATAAGATGGTTTCTATCCAAAAGCTTTTCAGTGAGACTTCACTACTCCTCTTAATGGAAATGCAAATCCAGTGAGAAAATAGAGATAAACAGATGTCAATAATTCGTTCAAGATCATATATAGTTAACAGAAAACAGTGCTTACACTGTTTTTTTTTTTTTCCATGTCCTCCTTCCACCACCCATCTACTCATCTGTTTATTAGCCCATCTCTTAATATTATTTCCTTGGGACATGTGGAGGTATTGATATTTAGGCTTAGCAGTCTGAAGTTTTCATGGTTGTTTTAGTGCCTTTGGCTTTAATTCTCCGGCTTTTCATTGTTTCCTGTCATATATATGTATAAACTAATATAGTAGTTCCTTATTTAGTTACCTTTTATCAATTTATGTAATTTTTCCTTTTCTTACCTTGTGTCTATCATGATGCCACAGCTAGTATCAATACGTCTATTATAGTTTTAGACCATGTGATACGAGATTCTAACATGGGTATTAAAGTTTGTAAATAAGACTGGTTATGGTGCATCATACCTGTAATCCCAGTATCTTGGGAGGCTGAGGTGAGAAGACTGGCCAGGAGTTGAGACCAGCCTGAGCAACCTAGCAAGGCCTTGTCTCTACTAAAAATTAAAAAAATTAGCCGGCAGAGATGGAGCATGCCTGTAGTCACAGCTACTCTGGGAGGCTGAGGTGGGAGGATTGCTTGAGCCCAGGCGAGGCTGCAGTGAGCTGTGATTGTGCCATTGCACTCCAGCCTGTGTAGCACAGTGAGACTCTGTTTCAGAAAAAAAAAGGGTTATAAATAAATATTTTACCCTAAAATTTCAGTGCATCAGACTACAAAATGTTGGTGTTTAACATAAACTGTTGCCTTAAAACCTTGGTGTGTGATAGGAAATAACCCTGGACCTTTATTTTCTTGAGTGATGTTTGAGACTAGGCTGACCAGTCTTAAAGTATGGCGTAGTTAATTCTTTAAGGAACAAGGAACCAGGGAACCAGCTTATGTACCTCTCTGAGGTCCCCTATCTTTAGAAGTACTTTTATGTCTTCTTCATCCTGATAGGGTAAGACCTAGCAGTGTGTCTTATTATAGCATCATTACTATTTGAATCACTTTATATCATAGAAATCATTCTTCAGAATGGCTTCTCAATTAATAATGGCCTATTTGTGTTTTTATGTGTGGCCAACCTATGTATGAAAGGGAAGGCAGGAATAGTGACAGATTGTTTTAATTCCTAAGGAAAATTTCAAATATATGCTAATGTATTAAGAACAGTATAATGAACTGTCTCATGTGCCTGTGACCCACTTCAACAGTTGTCAAGTTGAACAATCTTTTGTCATCTGTATATTCCCCACCCCAGCTTCCCCAGACTGTTTTGAAACAAATTTCAGATATGACATCCTATTTAATTCATGAATATTACTGAGTTGTTCAGTCAGCAGACTTTATATTTATTTGTGAGGAATAAATAAGGAAAGGGGAAAAACTGGAAGGGAATCTTTAGGACCCAGTTGCACAGACATTTGCATCTCACCGAATGGAGATCCAGGCAGTCTCCGTGGGACTGGGAACAGCTGTGTTTAGGACTGACGCTGCGGGTATAGGCAGAGGGAAGCATGGTCTTGGCAGTTTTCACATTGTTGACTTCTCTTTGTTGCCAACTTCATTCTCATTCTTTCTATCCTTGAATGTCCTGTTTTTACTCTTCATTGTTATTTTATTGGGTTTCCAGGAGGCAGCAGTAATAAATTGCATGCATTTGGCATGCCATGTTCTCCTGGAAGTCCCACTGACTTTAATTTCAGTAACAGTGGTTTTCATTTGCCAACTCTGGTGTTTTTCCACCATGCTGATAAGATAGGCTCTAAACTTATTGAAATCTGAGGTTTTAATTTTCACAGGGCACTTATTTATCCTTAACCATATATGGGAGTTTATCTCTCTGTGCCAATAGGCATAGTTTTGGGTCTCATTTTTATAGAGTTTTTAGGTCTGTGAGAGAACTTGCTTTAATTAGGGGTTTCAGTTCAACATTTCTGCTTCACATGGACTCAAGTTTTATTGCCTATCCCTTGTAATTCTAACTGTATCTTAACACATCTCGGGGTTACTGTACATTTAGTATCTGCTATCTGCTCAAATGCTCTAAGTTTTCTCTATGATTCTGATACTAGGAGCTCAGAAATTCACTTAAGCACATTTTTTCTCCTCCTTTTAATTTATCCAACATATCTAGGTGATTAAGAGGGTTTCAGTGTTATTCATTATCCTGCCACACATACATCTGTCATCTCTGTATGCTTATTCTGTAATTATGTGTCTCTTGAGGAAAAAAAGATGCATGGAGTCATTTAAATAATAATTTTCTGAAGTACTTGTGTTGTAAAACAGGTAGAAAATACTATAAGATGGAGGATACGCCGGGATGAAGAAGGAAATGAAATTAAAGAAAGCAATGCTCGGATAGTCAAGTGGTCAGATGGAAGGTGAGCACAAAATGCCTGAAGGGAATTGAGATACCCAGAATGGGCAAGAGAGATCAAGTTTAGAAATATTTTTTATTTTTAAATTCATTATTACTGTTTTTGGAAATTGGGTCTCACTCTGTTGCCCATGTTGGAGTGCAATGACACGATAATAGCTCATTGGAGCCTCAAACTCCTAGTCCCAAGTGATCTTCCCACCTCCCAAGTAGCTGGGACTACTTGGCATGCACCACCCTGTGTGGCTTATTTAAAAAAAAGATGGTGGTTTACTATGTTGGCCAGGGTAGTCTCAAACTCCTGACCTCGTGATCTACCTGCCTCAGCCTCCCAAAGTGCTGGGATTACAGTTGTGAGCCACCATGCCAGCCTGAATTACCTTTTAAGTGAAGTAAGTTGATAGAGTGAAAGCTTTATGACTTTAGTATGTGAAATAATTCTTCTTTCCAGCATGTCCCTGCATTTAGGCAATGAAGTGTTTGATGTGTACAAAGCCCCACTGCAGGGTGACCACAATCATCTTTTTATAAGACAAGGTACTGGTCTACAGGGACAAGCCGTCTTTAAAACGAAACTCACCTTCAGGTAACTGTTATTATATATTATTTCTTATGGTAAAAGCAGTGAAACATAGATGATTGCGTAATGCTTGCCTCCTGATTGATGTAACCCCACAGTATAATTCAGCAAGAACCAAGATCTGGTGCATCATTCTGAAGGTTCAAGGGTTATTTTGTCAAATACACTAAAAGTTGCTATTTCTAAGGGAAACAGGTCATGCTAACCAGACTTACAAGAGACTGTTAGGTAAACCAGAATGTCAATGTGTTTAATTCCATTGATTATTGTAACTGTCAAGAGGCCTAAAATACATGTGTCTGTTAGCCAGTGTGTCCTTTGTTTTTAGTGAAATTGACCTGTGAGACTAATGATAACTAGAGGTTGTTGTTGTGCATGCAATTGAAAGAAGGGCATTGAGCTGGTCAGCGTGAGACAGGATACTCAGCCGGTGAGGGCACTTTCCTTCTCTAGACTGAGTAGGTGCTGCACTGAGATGTTCCTGTTTCTTGTTTCTTGGTTATAAGCAGACCATCCTCTTTGGGTAATGCTTATCTTTAGAGGGGACACAATAATGTTCGTTATGATTTAGCTTTTTGAGATTGTAAAGGTCAACATACTGCCTTTGGAATCAGTTAGACTCATATATGAATTCCATTTCCACTTGTATGACCTTGTGCCACTTTCTTAACCTCGTCTTGCCTCAGTTTCCTAAATCTATAAAATAGGATAGTTATATTAATAATATTAATATATTAGTATTAATTAAAAGTAATGGTAAGAACCACAGTTACTTTTGCACCAACCTATAGTATCCAATTAATGCTGCTTGAACATATCTATTTATTGCTTCTAGAAGGTGATCATACTATACAGTCTTTTTTACTTCAACCTTCTGTTTTTCATTTGTGGAATAAGAATGTCTCAGTGAGCCACAGAATGAAGAAAACTCACAATCTTCCACCTGGTATATTCAGTCAGGTGTCCCTGCCTATTTTTTCAGGTGACTAGGAAATGGTCACTGGGCTCTTACTTCTGTGATGTGGGTATCACTGGCTCACAAATGTATTTGGTAAATAGTGAGACTCTCTTCGTTTCTTTCCTGGCAGACCTCACTCTACAGACAGTGCCACACATAGAAAGATGACTCTGTCACTTGCAGATAGATGTTCAAAGACACAGAAGATTAGAATCTTGCCAATGGCTGGTCGTGATCCTGAATGCCAACGCACAGAAATGATCAAGGTATGTTTGCTAAGTGTTACCCTGGGATTGTTTGGTATATTAGGAAAGCATTTCCCAAAATGCTTGTTCATCATCTCTTATTGGCCCACCTTTTCCTCCTTCCAGCTGACATGAATAGGGAGCTGGATTCATTTCCTCAGCATTTGCCAAACAATGGGTGATGTGGCAATGATAGTAAAACAGACACAGGGCTCAGGTTCTCTCTTCACCAGGCCCTGAGAGTTCAGCAGCAAACTGGAGATTGAAATATCTGAATTTGCATGTATAAGTTCAAAGATGATTAAGTCATCTGTGCTTTAGAATCCATGTCAGAAGTCAGTGGAGATACTAGAGAGTAGTGTAAAATAGAGAATAGACCAGGAGTTTGAATGAGAGAGTGCCTAAAGTAGACTCTGGTAAAGAATAAGAAAAGTGGCCAGGTGTGGTGGCTCAGGCCTGTAAGTCCAGCACTTTGGGAGGTTGAGGTGGGCGGATTACCTGAGTTCAGGAGTTTGAGACCAGCCCGGCTAACATGGTGAAACCCCGTCTCTACTAAAAATACAAAAATTAGGCGGGTGTGCTGGTGGGTGCCTGTAATCCCAGCTACTCAGGAGGCTGAGGCAGGGACAATCGCTCAAACCTGGGAGGCAGAGGTTGCGGTGAGCTGAGATCATGCCATTGCACTCCAGCCTGCGTGATAGAGCCTCTGTCTCAAAAAAAAAAAAAAAATAGGAAGAATAAGACAAGCTTGTGGGTTTTTAAGGTCAATTTGTAACATTCTACCTGATATATTTTCAAATTTGATCCAGCTGTTAATTAGGCATAAGTTTATTTGGGGCATTGCACCTAAACGATAGAGCATATGCTCGTACTGACCATTGGCCTTTCCTGCAGCACTTGATTTGAGAAGCCATATGCAGTGGTACAGGTTTATCATTTCTCCTCTCCATCTTCTCTAAACCTTACTAGATTTTGACCTTTGTCCAACCTACCTCTTGTGGTTACATTGTTCAGTGCAGCAGGGCATGGTGTGGCTAAGACAGTTCAGTTGCCTCAGGGCCTTTCTTACTAATCTTACAGTCAGGCTCTGCTGAAGGTTTGACGCTGAGCTATTGCTTTTTACTCCATCCTGTATTTGTTCATGGAGGCAAATTAAACCAGATCCAATAGCAGTACGTAACCCAGTGGTATACAGGGGCATTTGCTTTGGAGCTGGGCTTGTTCCCACCTTTTCTGTGCAGGCTAAGGGAGCTGGAGAAACCTGCAGATTCCAGTCTCCGCATTATTGGAGAAGCTCTTGAACCACTTTTAGCATCACCCTACAACCTCTTCCATATCCCCAGCTCCCGTAGAAATGTAGACAAGGAGTCAGTTAGTTTGTTCTTAGTTCCTGTACCACTGACAGTGATTTTTACTCTAACCTCAGTGCAGCCACATACTACTTAAAATAGTCTGTTTCACAGAATTTCTAGCAATAGAATTGGAGTTGTATATGATAATACAGAGCAACTGGATGAGGAAGACCTTCAAAGAAATGCCAGAATATCCCTGAAACCTACCCAACATCACCCCCACCCCCAAACTGGTTTAACATCAAGGTGCAGAAGGAAATGAAAGCTCTACCTTGTGGCTCTAGGACACTCCCCAGTCTGTCATAAGGATCCTTGAGGAGCTCTCTGGGTTGAGGGGCTGAGGGGCTGGGACCAGAATATCTGGGAACTATGGGAGTTTGGTAGAGCTGGGGCAGATCATGTGTCTGTGGTTCAGAGATTAACAGGAACAGCCTCTGCTGCTCCAGGGAGCCAGTTTAGGTGTCTGCTGGGCATGGATGGGGTTTCTCAGGTGGGTTGCTTTTCTTTGGGCTGAGTGGCAGCACAGAACACCAGCACAGCTCCCAAGGACATACCTGTGCCAGTGCCAGTTGGGCTGGTTAGTGTCAGAGCTCCCTTCTGCTGCTTTACCCTTGCATTGCCTTCACGCCTCCAAACCAAACCACAGGGCCCACATGGAGCCACAGAGGTGTGATGGGGAACATAGACGGGACAGCTATTGTCCTGGACCAGAAATGACATGCTATTTGTGATAAAAGTGGGTTCAAGTGTGCACAAAAGTAGCCTCTTTTTAGGTTAAAGAGGTGATTTGCTTCTTTACAGAAAGAAGAAGAACGTTTGAGGGCTTCCATACGTAGGGAATCTCAGCAGCGCCGAATGAGAGAGAAACAACACCAGAGGGGGCTGAGCGCCAGTTACCTGGAACCTGATCGATACGATGAGGAGGAGGAAGGCGAGGAGTCCATCAGCTTGGCTGCCATTAAAAACCGATATAAAGGGGGCATACGCGGTGAGTTGGGTGTGGAAATTACATTTCATCATTTCAAGGTTCTGGACTTCATCTTGGCATTGGACATGGCTTTTTTTTTTTTTTTTTTTTTGAGACTGTCTCATTCTGTCACCCAGGCTGGAGTGCAGTGGCATGATCTTGGCTCATAGCAACCTCCTCCCGAGTTCAAGCGATTCTCCTGCCTCAGCCTCCCAAGTAGCTAGGATCACAGGTACCTGCCATGATGCCTGGCTATTTTTTTTTGTATTTTTAGTAGAGATGGCGTTTCGCCATGTTGGCCAGGCTTGTCTGGAACTCCTAACCTCAAATGAGCTGCCAACCTTGGCCTCCCAAAGTGGGATTACAGGTGTGAGCCACTGTGCCTGGCCAGGACATTTTATTTTTAAAGAACCAGTTGTCATGAGTGATCCATTTCAAGGCCTAGTTCATTCAGGTGAGCTTGAAAAGTAGGAACTGCTGTTGTTCCCACTTTGAGTTTTATCTCTTGAGCTTTTGCTTTCTGACTTGAAAAATTATATTGGAACTTCTGTCAACTTTTTTTTATTATCTAATTGGGAATCAAGAAATTAAACTATTTAGAAATTATGTGATTTTTTTTTCATTCTTCTACAGTCCTCCTTTCACAAGTATCAATGGTTTCTAATGGTTGATGTTTTTCCACACATACTGAATTTCAGGCAAATGCTCAACACTTAATGTGCATCCCGTTTCATCCTCTAACATTACGATCTAGTTGCTCTTATATCCTTGTTCTTATTGAAGAAACCGAGACTTTGAGAGGCTGAATAAATTTCCCAAAGACACGTAGTTGCTAAGTGGCCATTTCTTAAACCAAGGTCATCTGACTTCTGAGACATGTCCCAGCCGTGACTCTTTATCCATCTGGTTCTCACCCAGGGGTTCTCCCAAGCCAGTAGCAAGACAACATGCTGAAAAACAAACTAAGAAGACCTGGCTGGGCTCCCAACCCTGCCTGCTCTATCTCTGCCCTGCCATTTTTTAGTTGCATAAGTTTTGAAAAGTGAGGGACGAGGGGGAGGGGGGAAAAAGTTTTGAAAAGTTACATGGGCTTCCTTAACTTGTTATCTCATCGTGACAAAAACAACCTATTAATAACGGTAGTTAGAACATAAGGTCGTTTTGAAGATTACATGATATAATACATTTAAAGCACTTAGCCTAGGGCCTGGCACATAACAAGTAATTTTTTAAAACACCCAAATTTCTTTTTCTCTGACTGTCCCATGAAACTCATTCCTCCTTTTCTTGTAGTGACTGCATTTGGTCTGGTGACGTGTAATATATTACCTACCTATTATTTATTTGGGGACCACAGTACAGAGACCCTTTCTTTTTTGTCAATGCTGATTTCCCATAGAAAAAGATTCAATTGTGTGGAAATAAGCCCCCCAAAAATTAAATAAAAATTTTAAAAATCAGGATGCTTTAAGGGAGAGAGTTATGTAACATTCAGGTCGCCAGAGGTTAAAAGTCTAGCACACGAGATCAGTAGTGCTCAGTTCTGTACAGTAATCAGCTAGGCAAGGAGTGGGGACAAAGAGAAGGCTTTGGGTTTCGAGGGGAGGGGCTTGGTCTAAAGTCCTCTGCTGTTATACCACCCGGAGGTTCACCTGGGTTTGGGCAGCAGAGCAGATGGACGCACCTCTGTGTCTCTGTTTGAAAGGTCTGCTGGGCAACAAATGATCTTTATAGGACCAGGAAACCACTTTCTTGCTTTATGTTCAAAGCTGATTTTGGAATTAACTGTTAACCAGTGGAAGAATGTCTCAGGCTTATTTAATAGTGGACTTCAGGCTGGGTAGGATGGCTCAAGCCTGTAGTCCCAGCACTTTGGGAGGCCAAGGTAGGTGGATCACCAGAGGTCAGGAGTTTGACCCTCCAACATGGTAAAACCCTGTCTTTAAAAAAAAAAAAAAAATAGTTGACTTCGGTAGAGTATGGTATCTGCCTCTTTTGACACCTTGCAAACAAGCCTTTTTGATCTTTAAAAGTGGTCAGGTTTTTGTACTTTGAGAGGGTAAGTCTGTTTCATTTCAATATAAATTTAAATTTATACTTACCTTTAAATCAAAAACTTTAAAATTATTTGGTTCCTCTGGGAGGAAATATACAGAGGGAACTAAAGATATTTGTCAGAAGAAAACATTTAAGAATGAATAGATCACTGTCTTTGAAAGTCACTCACAGCTGGGGACAGTGGCTCAGGCCTATAGTCCCAGCACTTTAGGAGGCTGAAGAAGGAGGATTGCTTGATGCCAGGAGTTCAGGCAGCCTGGGCAACATGGCAAGACTTTGTCTCCACTAAAAGGAAAAAAAAAATTAGCTGGGCACAGTAGCCCACACCTGTGGTCCCAGCTACGTGGGTGGCTGAGTGAGGCAGGAGGATCACCTGAGCCCAGGAGGTCATGGCTGCAGTGAGCCGTGGTTGCACCACTGCACTCCAGCCTGTGCCACAAAGCAAGACCGTCTCAGAAAAAAAAAAAGGTCACTCACAATCTATGCTTCTATGCTTTTGCTTTCAGAGGAACGAGCCAGAATCTATTCATCAGACAGTGATGAGGGATCAGAAGAAGATAAGGCTCAAAGATTACTCAAAGCAAAGAAACTTACGAGTGATGAGGTAAGACCAAATTTATTCAATTCTAAGGGTTTGTCTTGTATTCAGGAGCCAGCGGCTTTGAATGAAGAGCTCAGAGATCAGGCAAGCACAAATTAATTGTCTACATACTTCACTGAAATCTAGTGAGATAAATGCAGTAACAAGACACAGTGACCCAGAGGAGGGTCTGTTACCTGTGCTTAGAGAGGTTCTAGAAGGCTGCATGGAGGATGAGCCTTCTTGCTGGGTGTTGAAGAGTGAGCAGAAACTTGCTGGGCAAAGCCCTGTCTCTGGTAGGTCACTCCAGATAGATGGAAAGGCCTGGAAGAAAAGGTGCAGGTTCCCGACATACCAAGGTTCATCTAAGAGAGAATGACAGATCATTCCATGTGGTAGACCGGAGGGTGTATCTCCTTTTTGTAAAAATTCTCAGTATTTTTTTTTTAATTGTGAAAATAATTCATTCTTGGCTGGGTGCAGTGGCTCATGCCTGTACTCCCAGTATTTTGGGAGGTCTAGGCAGGCAGATGGCTTGAGCTCAGGAGTTTGAGACTAGACTGGGCAACATAGGGAGATCCCATCTCTACAATAAAACAAAAATTAGCTGGGTATAGTGGTGCATGCCTCTAGTCCCAGCTACTCCAGAGTCGTGAAGGTGGGAAGATTGCTTGAGCTTGGGAGATTGAGGCTGATGCTGTAGTGAGACATGATTGCACTACTGCACTCCAGCTTGGGCAATAGAATGAGACCCTGTCTCAAAAAAAAAAGAGGAATTCATTCTTATGTTGGGAAAACCTATTTTCTTTTTATTTAGATGAAATACTACTTAAAATCGTATTGAGTAATTTAATAAATTGAAACAATTTTTCATTTATTGACATAATTATTTTAAGATAATTTAAAAATATTTTATCTAGGCCAGGTGTGGTGGCTCACCCCTGTAATCCTGGCACTTTGGGAGGCGGAGGTGGGTGGATCACAAGGTCAGGAGTTTCAAGACTAGCCTGGCCAAGATGGTGAAACCCCATCTCTACTAAAACTACAAAAATTAGCCAGTCGTGGAGGCAGGTGCCTGTAGTCCCAGCTATTTGGGAGGCTGAGGCAGGAGAATTGCTTGCACCCAGGTGGCAGAGGTTGCAGTGAGCTGAGATCACGCCACTGTACTCCAGCCTGGGCAACAGAGTGAGACTCCATCTCAAAAAAAAAAAATTATTTTTTAACAGTATCCTTTCCGTATTATAAAAGGCTAGGTCCTGAGAACTTTTTCTTTTTTTTTAACACCCTAGTGAGTGTTTAACACCCCACTGAGTGATGTAGAGATACTGAGAAATTTTAAGTCTTAATTATACCAGTGAAATACTGTATAAAGTAAAATACTATATGGTATAGCAGATGATGAAAACTGATAAGGAGACAAATTATGCAGGAAAGGGATATAGAGAATGCTCTGGGGGGTCTTGGGAGGATGTTGTACTTTTAGAGATGCTGTTCAGGGAAGCTCTCACTGGAAATGGTGATCTTTGAATAAACTCTGAAGGTAGTGACAGTGAACTGTTCAGTTCTCTGAAGAGTATTCCATGCAGAATTAGGAAGTACACAGGCCTTGAGGTGGGAACCTGCCTGGCATGTGTAAAGAAAGCACAGGGGCTGAAGCTGGAGCCTTGTGAGTGAGAGTGAGGTCAGAAACGTGATGAGGCCAGATCACCTAGGGCCTCACACCATTGCAAGGCTTTTTTTTTTTTTTAATCTTTTGTAGAGAAAAGGGTTTCAGCATGTTACCCAGGCTGGTCCTGAATTCCTGGGCTCAAGCAGTGTGCCTGCCTCAGCCTCCCAAAGTGTTGGGATTACAGGCATAAGCCACTTCAATGGCCTCTTTGGATTTTCATTCTGAGTGGTATAGGAAGCCGTTGGAAGTTTTGAGCAGAGGAGAGATGATGTGATTTAACTCTTAGGATCACTGACTGCTTTGTTGAGATACGTTTATTGTGCCTGTGAAATAATGGCCTTACCTGTTTCCCAGGTATATATAGATGAAGGTAGCATAGCAGATCTGAGAGAGTAGCAGCTTTGGAGTCTTAAAAGACTACCTAGGTTTGAATTCTGCTTCTGCCACTGAAATCTTTTATCTTAAATGTCTGGCTTTTCTGAGCCTCATTTTTCTCTCAGCGTTGCTATAAAATTAAAATTTTATATCATGTGTATAAATTAATAGTTTTATTACACATAGTGTATATGAAAGTATATAACATGAATATATATTTATATTATGATGATATGAAGACATTAGTATTTCAAAGTGTGATGAAATTGGAATTTTTAAAAGGCACATGGAAACAGATTGTTGACCATTTCAGTGTTTGTTCTCTGACAAGCACGCCTAAACTTTGTAAGATAAGGACTTTCCTTAAGTGTCTATCATTCAGGAGTAAATCAGTAATGTACCAAACAGCATGATTATTAGCAATTAAAAATTATAACTAAGTTTAAAAAAATTCTTATTTCTATCCTTCACCCTAACTGGTAACTTTGTGAAGCTATGTAGCTAAAATTCCTATTTTCTTCTTCAGTATCTTTATCTGAAATATATTTTACCCTCTTGAAACATGTTTTCAACGGTTATGCAATTTTAGAGCAATTTTCTTTCAGAAAATTTCTGGCTTCCATTATTTTTATTGAAAAATGAGCTTTCAGCTGGGTGTGGTGGCTCACACCTGTAATCCCAGCACTTTGGGAGGCTGAGGCGGGCAGATCACAAGGTCAGGAGGTCAAGACCAGCCCGGCCAATATGGTGAAACCTCGACTCTACTAAAAATACAAAAATTAGCTGGGCGTGGTGGGGGGTGCCTGTAGTCCCAGCTGCTCGGGAGGCTGAGGCAGAAGAATTGCTTGAACCCAGGAGGTGGAGGTTGCAGTGAGCCAAGAACGCACCACTGCACTCCAGCCTGGGAAAACTCTGTCTCAAAAAAAAAAAAAAAGGAGGAAAAGAAAAATGAGCTTTCTAATGGTCATTTCTTTGGCACTTTGAATATGCCATCCTTCTGCCCTCCATTGTTCTGATGAGAAGCCAGCTCTTTATCATCTTGAGATTCCTTTGTATGTGACAAGTCATTTTTCTCTAGCTGCTTTCAGGAATTTTTCTTTCAGCATTTTTACTGTGATGTGTCTGCATGTGGTTCTCTTTGCATTTATTCTACTTGCAATTTGTTGAGCTTCTTGGATATATAGGTTAATGTTTTTCAACAAATCTGGGAAGTTTTCAGTCATTGTTTCATTGAATATTTTTTCTGCTGTTTTCCCTCCTCTCCTGTTATTCTCATTATGTGTATGCTGGTGTGTTTAGTGGTGTCTTGCATTTCTCTTAGACTGTATTCTTTTTTCTTATTTCTGTTTTCTCCATTCTTCAGATTGCATAGTCTCTGTCAATCCATCATCAAGTCTGCTGATTCTAGTTCAAATCTACTGTTGTGCCCCTCTGGTCACATTTCATTTCAGTTAACGTTTCAGTGTAAGAATTCCCATTTGATCCTTTTTGATAATTTCTATCACTTTATTGATACTCTCTCTTGATAATACATTGTTATCATGCCATCCTTTATTTCTTTAAGCATGATTTTCTGTAGTTCTTAGAACCTATTTGTTATGGCTGCTTTATTGCTTCTCTCTGTTAAATTTGACATGTGGTTGCTCTCACAAGCAGTTTCGGGAACATGCTCTTTTTCCTGTGTATGAGCCATACTTTCCTGTTGCACTGCTGTCTGGTAGTGTTTTTGATAACTGGACATTTTAGTTAATATGTTGTAGCAACTCTACACATTGATTCCCCTCTCTCCTCTCTGGGCCCTTTTGTTACTGTTGTGTTTGTTTGAAGATACTGATTTGCTTGTTGATTTGTTTTGTAACTTAGCTATGCTTTTTTCCCCATAGTGGGAAGCCTTTGGTGGTGTTTGTTCCTCAGGTGGTACGGCCTTGGGCTGTGCACAGTAACCCATGGGTGACAGTGATTTTTAGCAGGGCTCTTGACTGACTGTATCCCTGATCTCTCTCTCTCTGCTTAATCTGGTATCATATCTAGCTGTTGGGCTTCACTACTTACGAGTTCATTACTCTGTTACAGTTTTCAATAATGCCCTGGAGAATAAATTGCTCTATAGTCTATCAAATTAAATTTTTGCTGGGGTAGTTTTTGAGGCCAATTTTTGAGGTTTGTTCTGACCTCAAGAGGCTTTTCTTCAGGCTCTTTCCATGGTTCTCTGTGGTGAACTAGCTGGTCTATGATTGTGTTTGTTTTCTTTATTAAGAGGAGCTATATATTTTTTAGAGCACCTTTAAACTTGACCTTTCCCACATTCCATTTCAAATAAACTCTGGTACTTTGGGGAGATTTCTGGAGGTCTCTTTGTACAGACTGCCTCTTTTAGGTAAAAATCTCTGAGCCTTTACTCTTGAGTGCTAGGTAGGTCTCCCAGCATAGAGCCTTTGCCTTACTTGGGTGAGCTGGGATGAGAGTGACTAGGACCCCAGTAGTCTTGGCCTGTCAGCCTGGTTAGAGCTTCCATTCTGTGAGTGGGGGAGGTAGCACCACCCTCTCAGTTTCATTGTCTAGGAATGTAGTCATTTGATTTGGAGTTAGGATGAGAAATGCTGGCAAGCCGCCCCTACCAGTGAGATACCAATGCCTTGATTGGGAGCTTCGGAGAGCTGGAGGCCTGTCTCATTGGCCACTTCCACTGACAGTGGAGCCTCCCTCAAGCTGAGCTGGGGCACAAAGAGGGGTGGCTTAAATGCCACTGGTTCTCACTGTTTTTACGGAGTGTTAGTAGATTTTCTTGAATAAATGTTTCTTCAACTGCTATTTGCACTTGGGATCATATCTTGTTTTCTTGCTCTCATATTGATTTGTTTATATTTTACCCATCATTGTTATTTTCAGTAGGACGTTTGTTCAAATTATTGTTCTTCCATATTGTAGGAAGTAGATATTGTGTTCCTGTTATCTATAATTTTAAGACACTTTGATCATTTTGAGCTTCCATGAGCCCTTTGTTTTCTCGTGTGAAGAAGAATTCTATTACTGGACTATTTTTAGTCACAACATTTAATATTTCCCAATCATTCTTGGAAGTGGCATGCTGTGGAAGATAATCAGACAAAAAAAAAAAAAAACAACCAAAAACATTTTTTCTTTTTTTTGAGACAGTCTCACTCTGTCACCCAGCCTGGAATGCAGTGGTGCTGGTGACCACAGCTCACTGCGGCCTTGACCTCCTGGGCTTAAGCAATGCTCCTGCCTCATCTCCTGTGTGGCTGGGACTACAGGTGTGCACCACCACACCCAGCTATTTTTTATACACAGGGGTCTCACTTTGTTGCTCAAGCTGGTCTCAAACTTCTGGGCTCAAGGGATCCTTCCACCTCAACCACCCAAAGTGCTGGGATTATAGGTGTGAGCCAGTGTACCTGGCACTAGACAAAAAAATTTTTTTTTTTGAGACCGCGTCTCATTCTGTCACCCAGGCTGGAGTGGAGTGGTGCCATCTTGGCTCACTGCAACCTCCACCTCCTGGGTTCAAGCAGTTCTCCTGCCTCAGCCTTCCAAATAGCTGGGATTATAGGCACCCGCCACCATGCCCAGCTAAATTTTGTATTTTTAGTAGAGACAGAGTTTCACCATTTTGGCCAGGCTGGTTTTGAACTCCTGACATCAGGTGATTGGCCCGCCTTGGCCTCCCAAAGTGCTGGGATTACAGGTGTGAGCCACTGCGCCTGGCCAAAATTTGTTTCATTGTTCTGCAACATAGTTGTTTTAAGTTAGATGAGGCAACATCTTAATGATGCATTTAGAATGCTGGAACTGTTGGCAAGCAAGAGTCCTCATCTAAGCAGATGCTATTTATTCTTGGCAAGTAGAAACTGAATGAAAATTGAGAAGTGTCACGGGACTTCTGTTGATTCCTAGTATTCTCAGAAATGAGATTTTTTTTTAAGTGATTTATCAGATAGGCTTCTTCTAGGCTGGGCAGTTGCAAATCTATACTGCCTGACTTAAAAATACCTCTTGGGAATGGCCTCCTACCTGTTACAGGAATTGCCCTCTACCTCCCTTACCCAAATACTCTCAGGTCTTCCTGCACTCTTCCCTTTCCTTCCCTGACAACAGAGATTTTACTTCCGCCTGGACCTCTCAACCCCTGCCACTGCCTCTTTATGTTACCCTAGTTTGAGTCCTCTTCATGGGTTACAACAGAAGAAAGAATAGGAGCATTCATGTTCTAAGTCCCTCTCTGTGCTTTGTACACTAAAGCCCACTCAAACACCAGCAGCCTGGGTACGCCTCTGAGATTAAGGGAAGTTTTCAGACCCCAGGTTCCCAGTCCAGAGAACACCATTATCACCATAGCATGCCTTGAACTGGGGACAAGCGCCAGTCTATATTAGAGTGAACTGTATCATTGATTTTGGTGCTACCATTTCCTACTTGTATGGCCTTCGGGCAGTCATCTCATATTTCTGAGTCTGTTTCTTCATCTGATCATTGGAGTTTATACTTGCTGTCTTGTAAAGTTACTTCGTTACACAGTATTAATAAATAACAGATTTGAAAGTAACACAGTGATATGTAGTAGCCAAACAGAAAATGTTTTCCCTTCTCCAACAGTCTAAGTTACCAAAAAGAAAAATGCAAAGGAGAGCTTTCTATTTGCCGTCATTTTTTTAAGTAGTTAAAACTTTACAAAATCTAATTACCTCAAAGATGTAGAGAAATAGGTAGGGGGAGAAACTGTGTACTGCTCTTCTGTTCCCCAAGAGTCTGGGAAAAAGGGAAAGACTCCAGCTGAAAGAAACATGGAGACAATGGAAAGGAAAGGTATCAAGGCCAACCCTCAGCTTTCTTAGACAAAAGAGGTACCTGCTGTGAAGGATTAGTCAGAGTGTGGTGCTGGGCAGCCTCCTCTCTATGTCTCTTTCCTCTCCAGCTCACGCTCTTGAGACTTCATTTCACCTTTGACAACACAGCCTTATCTTCATAACTGTGGACTGTCTGTTTCTGTATCTACAGGGAACTGCATTCATGACTGTTAGCAAGCTTTCTTTTAGAGTTAATAAAAATATTTTTGTCATTTACTGCATTTATATATATGACACAGGGACCCGTTCCAGTTATGTTCAGTAAGGCAGCATCCCATATGTGTAATTTCACAAAATGAAGTCATCCTGAAGGATTCTCTCACCTTATTAAGTCCTGCGAGTCTGAGGAACTATACACTTTTCCTCTGTGTGGCTTATTTATTTATATATTTATTTATTGCTTGCTTGCTTGCCAGCCAGGCTGGTCTCTAACTCTTGACCTCAAGTGATCTGCCCACCTCGGTCTCTCAAAGTGCTAGGATTATAAGCATGAGCCATCACCTGCAGTCTTACTATTTAATTTTTAAATTTTTTTTTGTAGCAGTTAATTATTATTATTTTTGGTAGAGACAGATGTCTTACCGTGTTGCCCAGATTGGTCTCACTCAAACTGCTGGCCTAAAGTGATCCTCTGACTTTGGCCTCCCAAAGCCCTGGGATTAGAGGCATGAGCCACTGCACCCATTCCCTCCGCTGTGTTTTTCTGTGCTTATGTGTAGCTGCCAGGGAGGTCAGTCCTTGGCAGCTTTCTAAAGCAGAATTTCGCAGCTTCTCACTCCAGAGGATGGATTAGGGCTGGTGCCAGTGAGACTTCTTTGGGAGAGCCCTGGTCATCTCCTGGCTGCTGCTATCCAGGGGCCTTTAGGACAGGCTGTGCTATCTTTTAGAAGTACCATGCTAGTTCTTTTAGTGATTCAAATTTCATCTCATTAAAGGATTTTAGAGCTAAAAAGACACACCAAGGCTCACTTTTGGAAGGTTATCAAAAAATAGTGATTGCATGTAAAATGTTTAAGATTTTTCCATCGAAAATTACAAGTAGTGTGATTGAATGTGCTCTTTGCCTGTGGGGCCGGAAGAGAAGTATTTGGGTTTGCTCTAGCCTGCAGAATAGAAAGGAGGGGCTCTTGTCACTTCTTGTGGGCAGGATCCATCTTTCAGTATTTCTGTTAAGGTAATTTCATTGCTGCCAGCTGGGAAGTAAATGCAGGAGGAGGAGGACTTCTCTAAATCCCCTACTGTGGATTCATAACTTTCCCCCTATGAACTCTCCTATGGCCTTTCAGGTCTGTGGGAGTGTATTTGGGAGGAAACAAGTGTGAGATGCTATATTGTCTCTCAGAGGGCCTGCCATAGGAACTATCAGAAAAAAGTGGGCATACCAGGTTTGCATTCTACATCTAGCAGCGTGTGGTCACAGCAGCAAGATGTCTGGCTTTTCCCAACTTCAGCCTTCAGACTGTTTGTTCATCCTGTTTAATTTTTTTTTTTTTTTTTTTTTTAGACGAGTCTTTCTTGCTGTGTCACCCAGGCTGGAGTGCAATGGTGCAGTCCGGCTCACTGCAACCTCTGCCTCCCAGGTTTAAGCAATTCTCCTGCCTCCAGGCTCCTGAGTAGCTGGGATTACAGGTGCCCACCAGCATGCCTAGCTAATTTTTGTATTTTTAGTAGAGACAGTTTCGCCATGTTGGCCATGCTGGTCTCAACTCCTGACCTCAGGTGATCCACCTGCCTCGACCTCCCAAAGTGCTGGGATTACAGTCATGAGCCACTGTGCCTGGCCCATCCCATTTAATTTTTAGTGGAGAAGCCAGTTAATGGTATTCTGGAGTGTCACATTTAGTGTCAGTTTATTTTAATAAGTATTTGATATTTAGATATTGACATGTTTAAATTCTATCTATAAAAAGTATTTTTTAGATAACTACCTAATTTGTTTCTATTAGAACACTGTACAGAATGATTTTAAACAGAAGAAACTTATGTATGGATGCCCTTTAATGCCTTCAGATATTTTCTTAAAAACCTTTATGATGTGAGTTTTCAATGTGTCGAAACAAATTGTTCGAAAAAAACCAGATCAACAGTCTTTAAAATACTGAATTTTAGATAATAAAAAGAAGTGAAATGCTGAAGAGGCAGAGAAAAAAAGTTTGAGAAATTACCTGATCATGGTAAAAATATACCAACAGGACAAGTGGTTAGACGAGCAGAACTTCCTTGGGAGAGCCTCCACTTCTGTGGCAAATCCTGTCTGCAGTTTTCTGCACACCCTGCTCTGTGATCAAAGGTTACCCTGTGAGAAATTAGCTCACAGTTGCTAACACCTCACAATCTCCCTCACAATCCTCAGCAACAGTTGCTTTGAGTTGTCAGAGGGTCATTCAGCTCAGAGCTACTTTTGGTAAACCATCCTAAAAATGTTCTTTATTGACTTGTAGATTTGTAAAAATTTTATCTGTATAGGAAGGTGAACCTTCTGGGAAGAGAAAAGCAGATGATGATGATAAAGCAAATAAAAAGCATAAGAAGTACGTGATCAGTGATGAAGAGGAAGAAGAAGATGATTGAAGTATGAAATGTGAAAACATGTTATATTTTTTATTGTAAAGATTGTTATAAATATGTAAACATGAGTTATTTTGATTGAAATGAATTGATTTGCTTTTGTGTAATTTTAATTGTAATAAAAAATCTAAAAGCAAGGCCATGTTCAAGAAATCTACTTTTCCCAAAGCAAACTGATTTTGTTACACAAAGGCTTAGGTCTCAGTGAATTCCTGCAGCTCTCTCAACCCTCCTTCCTCTCATCCCTCAAAAAGAAGCCTTCTGGCCAGGCTGAGATTAAAATCAAGGTGTGAGAGGGCCATGCTCCCCAGAGACTCTTGGCAGGGATCCTTCCTTGCCTCCCCTCAGTTTCTGGTGGTTCCTGGCAGTCTGTGGCTTGTGATAATATGACTTCAGTCTCTGCCTTTGTCTTCACATGACCTTGCTTGTGTCTCTGTTCTGGGTCTCACTATCTCCAGATCTCCCTCTTTTCATAAGGACAGCATTCATTGGATTTAGGTCCAACTCTAATTTGGTATGACATTATCTTAACTAATTACATGTGCAGATTTTTCTATTTCCAAATAAGGACACGTACTGAAGTTCTGGGTAGACATTAATTTGGTGGGGGGGGTGGGGGAGGGCACTATTTGATCCACTGTGATAACCATGATAAATACTGTTGTATTATAATTTTTTAAATATTGTATTAATTCAAAATTAATGTCAAAAAATCCATGACGAACAAAATGTTGAAATTTTAAATAACTACAGGATCTAACAGGTCTAGGACTAGGATGAGGAGGCAGAATTGGATTCTTTTTTGTTTGTTTTTGTTTTGTATTTTTTGAGATAGGGCTTGTCAAAACAAATCCAGGCTGGACTACAGTAGAGTGATAAAAACTCAATGAAATCTCTGCCTGCTGGGCTTAGCTGTCTCTTACCTCTCAGCCTCCCAAGTAGCTGGGACTACTGGTGTGCACTGCCATGTCCTACTAATTTTTGTATTTTTTATAGAGATGGGGTTTTGCCATTTTGCTCAGGCTGGTTTCTAACCCCTGGGCTCAAGCAATCCACCGCCTCAGCTTCCTGAAGTGTTGGGATTACAGGTGTGAACCACCATGCCTAGCCAGATTGTCTTTATTTAAAATTTTGTTTATTGTGAATTTTTTTGCATTAATTTGGATTTTTTAAAAGTATTGCATTACAATGTTATTTATCTTGATTAATGAGATTTTGGTGCCCCTTGTATTCACGTGTCAGCAAAATGAGCGTCTCATTGTCTCAACCCAGGCATGGTCTTGCTTTCTTAGAGCATGGTGGCTGGGTTCCAAAGATGAGCATCAGAAAGTGGCAGGCAAAAGATGTATTACCTGGTCTTTGTATTACTTTGTATAACCTAGCATTGAAAGCCACACAGCCTCACGTCTACCACATTTTGTTAGAAGTGAGTCATTGATGTGAGCCCATATTCAAAGGGAGGAGGCTGAGTGCGGTGGCTCATACCTGTAATCCCAGTGCTTTAGGAGGCTGAGGCAGGCATCACCTGAGGCTAGGAGTTCAAGACCAGCCTGGCCAACATGGTGAAGCTCCATCTCTACTAAAAATACAAAATTAGCCAGGCATGGTGGCGCGTGCCTGTAATACCAGCTACTCAGGAGGCTGGAGGCAGGAGAATTGTTTGAATATGGGAGTCGGAGGTTATAGTAAGCCGAGATCGTGCCCCTGCACTCCAACCTGGGCAACAGGAGCGAGACTCTGTCTTAAAAAACAAACAAACAAAAAATACAAAGGGAGGGGAATTTGATTTCTGTTGATGGGAAGAAAGGCAAAGAATTTGCACATGTTTGAAATCTACCACACACATATTTGCCTTCTCTGTGGAGCTCTTCTACATACACTAATCTTGTACTTACTGACAGCCTCTACTTCTACTCTCCTTTCTTCCTGGTGCTGTTAGTCCAACCTGGGAGTGGTAGCTGTGGGAGTACCCTGAAGCCTGGTTATAGAGAAAGAAAAGTGACATCAAGAAAGGGAGGGCGTAAGTCATCATCATGTCACTTTCCTAACTCAGAAATCTTCAGTGCCAGCTATTTCCTGGCTTATCAAATAGAAACTCTTCTACCTGGTTTTTAAGAGCCTTCATTCTGACTCCAGTCTCTCCAAGGAAACATAGTTTTATGTGTTTGTTTTAAACATTTACCAGTAGACACTTGTGTCAATTAAGCTCTTGTCTCCTTTCCAACCTAATCTTCTGTACCTGGCACGGTGGTGCTGGGGCCAGGAGTTCACAAACCAGATTTGAGCTTCGCCAGCTGCCCACTGTTAGGGGGCGCCAAAGGAAGACTGGAAGCCTGGAGAACTAAGAAGGGATTGCTCCTTCCTGTTTGCTTATGGAACTTTCTGGGGGCTTCCTGTTGACTTGCTGCTTCTGTGAGGGGACCCACCAACACTTCACCTCAGCAGAGGCAGAACCTTTCTGTAGCTGTGGAGTCCAGTTTGCAGTTTGGCCAGTGCTTGGAGAGCCAGCTTCATTTTCCTCCCTGAGAGACATCAGGACCAGCTGGGCAGCAGCTTTCCCTCAGGTATGAGTTAAGCCCCAGGGAGCCCCCTATGTAAGTGTTTAAGTTTTTATGATCTCCCCTCTTCCCTATGTTCTCTCAGCCCCACAAGTGGAAGCTGTTCTTTGCATCTGCTACCTCTATGAACCCTTCGAGTTCCTCTTTGTATACTTTTAGTAACCTCGTCCACAACTTTAAACCCAGTTGCAACTTTAAAATATTAAAATCTATCTGTACAGACAACTGGTGTGTTTTGTTTCCTGACTAGAACCTGACTAGGTGGTCCAGGAAACAATTCCTCAAAGATGGTGTTTAGGGCTTGGTTTGGTTTGAACGCAGGTCTGAACTCCCCACCAATGAGAAGGCGGATGCTGGTAGCCCATGGTGTCCATTGGTATCACAGTGAGTCAGATTATCTCATTTACTAGAGTAGACTGTGAACTGGGGAAAGGAAATACCTAGAATTTGGGAGATTACTAGATACTGGCTCAGTTGATGCTCACTCCTAGAACCTAAAATACTCTACCAAATACAGTGTGGAGACTGACAGTGGTCAGGTGATAGATGGAGTTTTAGCTCAAGTTAAATTCACAGTATGCCCTCCAGATTTACTGACCCACCTTGTGGTTGTTTCCCCAGTTCTTAAATATATGATTGGAGTAAATATGTTTTGTCAACTGAGAGATTCCCCACATTGTCTTCTGATCCATGAAGTAAGCACCATTAAAGTAGAAAGGACCAGGTGGAAGCACCCGGAACTTATTTTTCTCACCAGGATAATAAACCAAAAACAACACTGTGTGCTTAGGGGAATTGCAAAGGTGAATGATACCATCAAAGACTTGAAAGAAGCAGAGGTGATGATACCTCTTACATCCTCTATTTATTTATTTATTATATTATTATTATTTTTTTGAGATGGAGTCTTGCTCCGTCACCCAGGCTGGAGTGCAGTGGTGTGATCTTAGCCCACTGCAACCTCACCTCCCAGGTTCAAGTGATTCTAACTGCCTCAGCCTCCCAAGTAGCTGGGATTACAGACACACTCCACCACGCCTGGCTAGTTTTTTTGTATTTTTAGTAGACATGGAGTTTCACCATGTTGGCCAGGGTGCTCTGGAACTCCTGCCCTCAGGTGATCTGCCGACCTTGCACCTCCCACAGTTGGGATTACAGGCATGAGTCACTGCACCCAGCCACATCCCTCATTTAGCTCACCTGTATGGCCTGTGCAGATGGCAGACTGATATTGGAAATGACTGGTTATCTTACACTAAAACAATGACTCTACTAGCAGCTGCTATTATTTATTTATTTAGAGACCAAGTCTCACGCTGTCACCCAGGCTGGGTCACCAGGACATTGAGAAATATATTATTCAGCAGAGGAGGACATGTATCCTACAAAAGCTGTAGGCAGGGCCAGGTTCGGTGGCTCGCACCTGTAATCCTAGCACTTTGGGAGGCCAAGGTGGGTGGATCACCTGAGATCAGGAGTTCAAGACCAGCCTGGACAAATGCTTTTTTCCCCTCCATATCAATATGTAAGGACAAACAGAAATAGTTTTCTTTTACTTATTAGACCAATGGCACCCCTCATTAGACCAGTGGTTCCCCTTATTAGATAAATGAAGCTCCTTTGGTCTGAGGCAACAATCTTACCTCACAGTTACATGGCCTCACCTGTACTCTGCCGTATGGAGTCTGCAAAAATCCTGACCCTTTTTATGTTCCATGCATCATGCTGGTCCACTGCATCGATGACATTATACTGATGGTATCTGATCTGATAAGTAGGAAATAGTTGTACTTTAAGATGCCTTAGTAATCACCATGCAAATCAGAGAGTAGGAGATAAGTCCCATCAAAATTTAGAGGCTGGCCACCTCAGTGAAGTTTTCGGGGAACTAATGGTCTAGAGCATGTCTGGATAGCCCCTCTAAAATGAAGGATAAGGTGCTGTACCTTGAACCACCTACCAGTGAAAAATAATGCCTGGTGGAACTTTCTGGATTTAGAAGCCAACGTACACTTTATTTCTTTGTGCTACTTTGACCTTTTGCCAAGCAAGGCAGAGATGCTACCTGCTTTAATTGAGGACCAGAATAAGAGACTGTTCTGCAGTAATTCCAGGCTACAAGGCAAACTGCTCTCCCACTTCAGCCTAATAACCCAGCATATCTGATAATGCTTGGTGTGTCTGTGGCAAATATCACTGTTGTCTGAACCCACCTTGTGGGTTGACAAAACATATTTACTCCAATCATATATTTAAGAACTGGGGAAACAACCACAAGGTGGGTCAGAATCAGCAAGATAACAGTACAGGTCTCGAGGGATTTGAAACATACCCATGTCCTCTTGTAGACAGTCCCTTTTAACACTTAATCATGGGACATCAAGTAACCACACAGGCTGAGCTTCTCAGAATGAACTGGGCATTTTCTGTCCCAGGAAGCCATAAAATTAGGCATATGTATGGCAGTCTTTCACCAATCTATCATCTGGGCCCACTGAGGTCCAAAAGGCATGAGAAGGATCTTGTTTAGGTGACTTAGGTTCCTTTAATACAGACTCCTGCTGAATTGCCTCTTCTGTCCCCTTCTCCAAAAGCAAAAAGCCTGGTTTCAGTTATCCTCAATTTATTAACTCATTTGTTCAGTCCCCATTATGCAAATAATAAAATGACTATGGGTATCTGCTCAGCTCTGGGCCACACACAGTGGCCATGCAGGCCAAGTTCCCATTTAATGTATAGTTCAAAAATCTCTATTCATATTGAGAATTAAAAAGATTCTAGTAGAGTTCAAGAAAGGGGCAGCAACTGTAAATATCTTTAAAGAAAACACCCAAGAAACTCAAACTGAATGAAATACTATGTGCTTATGTGTACTGTGCCAAATGATTTAAGATTTGACACAAATTAGGCTGGGTGCAGTGGCTCACACCTGTAATCCCAGCACTTTGGGAGGCCAAGGCAGGCAAATCACTTGAGGCCAGCAGTTCAAGACCAGTCTGGCTAACATGGTGAAACCCCATCTCTACTAAAAATACAAAAATTAGCTGGGTGTGGTGGCACGTGCCTGTAATCCTAGGTGCTCTGGAGCCTGAGGCAGGAGAATTGCTTGAACCCAAGAGGCAGAGGTTGCAGTGAGCCAAGATCATGCCACTGTACTCCAGCCTGGGCAACAGAGTAAGACTCCACCTCAAAAAGGCGGGGGGGAAAAAAAGATTTGACACAAATGTGGGTAAATATGGGCAAAAGAGGCTTCTTGAACATTCTTGCACAGTGCAGATACATTCAGTGTTGGGCTGACCCTGAGCAGCACTGTTATCAGATGTGGTTAGCATTCTTTCTGTTTTTGTTCAGAATTTTGCTCCTTTGTTGCTACATATTTCAGTAGGGAGCCCTGGCAGCTGTTGGTTAACAGATGTCTTTGTTAGGGAGCAACAATCACAATCAAGGCTACCATCAAATATACTTTGTGACAGCCTGGGGGATTAAAACAAGGAAAAAGAGTCAGCATAACTCCATCGCAAATGTCTTTTTCTTAAACTTTATAAAATGGTACAAATTATGCATGTAGCTGTTCACTACTCCTGGTACATTAAACTTACTAGCATTTTTTTTTTTTTTTGAGATGGAGTCCTGCTCTATCTCCCAGGCTGGAGTGCAGTGACACGATCTCGGCTCATTGCAACCTCTACCTCCTGGGTTCAAGCAATTCTCATGCCTCCCAAGTAGCTGGCATTACAGGTGTGTGCCACCACGCCACCCTAACATTTGTGTTTGGTAGGGATGGGGTTTTGCCATGTTGACCAGCTTGGTCTTGAACTCCTGACCTCAGGTGATCCACTCACCTCAGCCTCCCAAAGTGCTGGAATTATAGGCGTGAGCCACTGCGCCTGGCCATGACTCACACATAGTGACTAAGCAATGGTAGCTAGACTAAGCAATGGTAGCTAGATAGCCTAGCAATGGTAGCTTTTCATTTTCTAGTAATTCACACAGTTTGGCTCTGGCTCCTGATACGAGTGTCTTTTGTGTACTTAGGCTCACTTATGGATGCATTGCTTTTAAAAGCCAGAAATTTAGGAAAGGTTCATAACATTTTTATAGAACCTTAAGCTTCTTAAAAGGTAAACTCTAGTAAAATTTCTCTAAAGAATTGACCAGGTATGGTGGCTCAAACCTGTAATCCCAACAATTTGGGAGGCCATAGTGGGTGAATCACTTGAGGTCAGTAGTTTGAGATCAGCCTGGCCAACACGGTGAAATGCTGTCTCTACTAAAAATATAATAATTAGCTGGGTGGGTGGCACACTTCTGTAGTCCCAGCTGCTGGGGGTGCTGAGGCAGGAGAATCACTTGAACCTGGGAGGCGGAGGTTGCAGTGAGCCGAGATCACACCATTGCACTCCAGCCTGGGTGACAGAGTGAGACTCTGTGTCCAAAAAAAAAAAAAAAACAAAAAAACGGCTAGGGGTGTGGTGGCTCACGCCTGTAATCCCAGCACTTTGAGAGGCCAAGGCGGGTGGATCACGAGGTCAGGAGTTCAAGACCAGCCTGGCCAAGAGGTGAAACCCTCTCTCTACTAAAGTTTCAAAATTAGCCAGGTGTGGTGGTGGGCTCCTATAATCCCAGCCACTTGGGAGGCTGAGGGAGGGAATTGCTTAAACCCGGGAGGCGGAGGTTGCAGGGAGCCGAGATTGCACCACTGCACTCCAACCTGGGTGACAGAGTGACTCTGTCTAAATAAATAAGTAAATAACACTCTGAAACTCAGTAGCTTACAACAATAAGCATTTACTGTATTATGCTGATTCTAAGGGTTAGGACTTTTGGAATGGCTTTGCTGGGTGTTTCTAATTCAGAGTCTCCTGCAGGCTGCAGTCAAGATGTTGGAATGGCACTGCATTATCTAAGGGCTTGCCTATGGCTGAAGGATCTGTTTCCAAGATGGCTCACATGGCTCCTGGCAGGGGCCTTAGTTTTTCACTATGTGGGTCTCTCCATAGGCAGTTTGAATGTCCTCAAGCGTGGCAGCTGGTTTTCCCCAGAGTGAGTGACCTAAGAGCAAGACAGAAAAGCCACAGTGTCTTTCATAGCCTCATCTTGAATAGAGGTTGTATTCTATTGATCACGTAGATCAATCACAACACACTGTTGGAGAAGACCATACAAGGGCATGGAAGCCAGAGGCAGGAATTACTATGATGGGCAGGAATCTTGAAAGAAGCTGGCTGCCACAGTGATTGCCTTTCACCCACCAATTCTACCTCCTCCTTTCTCCAAAGACACTCTAGTTAAGCTTCTGAGAACCAGGCTTACGGAGCCAGTTTGAGATTGGTTTAATGGAGATTTGGTTTATGAATCTTAGGATGATGTTGAAGTGGTGGACCAAGAACTAACTGTGTAAATAACTTTAGTTGGAAAAATTAATACTGTACATTTCCCTCCAACCCTGAAGATCCTAGTGGGACCATGGATCTGTTTGGAGATATAGATGACATTTCTTCTGAGAGTGATGAGGGCAATCAACTACCTATTCCAGGACCGCTGGTTGTAAGTACAATCACCAATATCAGCCAATCCCATTATTCAAAGCTAAAAAAAAAAAAAAAAAAGCTTCTGAGCCTGATGAGTCTGTCTCTCTCATGTTGTGAGAGGACATAGATAGCTGAACATCTGATGAATAGGTGACTTTCTTAGCTATATTGAGAATTTCTGGCTATAAGAAGGCACAGAAGGAACTACTCAGAATGAGGTTGATGCCAAACTTTAGGGGCAAGACTGTAGCTTTAGGGACTAGTTCCTGAGGAGTCATAATATAAAAACCTTTGATTTAAAGGTTTTTCTTATTTAAGCCTATGACAAGAAGCATGAGCTATGTTGATATTCTCTGATGTTAAAAGTTGCCTAGTATTGATGGGGTGAATAATTTCACACTTCTGTTGCTGAATATATTATGCAAAATATTTATGTCAACAAAATAGATACTTATACTTTTTTCTAGTAATATAGGCTAATAGATTTTGTTTCTCGTGTTTTTTCTGCTTTGTTTTACTTTTTTTTTTTTTTTCAGACAAAGTCTCAAAGATTACAGGCATGAGCCACTGCCCCCAGCCTGTTTTGCTTTTTGTAGGCATGAGGTGAAGTTTTAGGGAGAAGCTTGGCAGAGTTGCTGTTTTATCCCTAAAGTGGAGTCTAAATTTACTTCCTGGCCAGGCACGGTAGCTCATGCCTGTAATCCCAGCACTTTGGGAGGCCGAGGCTGGTGGATCACCTGAGGTCAAGAGTTTGAGACCAGTCTAGCCAACATGGTGAAACCTCATCTCTACTAAAAATACAAAAATTAGCCAGGTGTGGTGGCACAGGCCTGTAATACCAGCTACTCAGGAGGCTGAGGCGGGAGGATTGTTTGAACCCGGGAGGCGGAGGTTACAGTGAGCTGAGATCGCGCCATTGCACTTCAGCCTCGGTGACAGAGCGAGACTACATATCAAAAACAAAAAAAAACAAAAATTTACTTCCCATCAAACCTGCATTTGCCCAGTGCAGGACGAGTAAAGCTAGTGCATTTCTAATGCCTCTTCAAGTTCTCACATTCTGATTCGTTTCTTAGGATGAACATGGAGTGCCTCAGGACCAGCAGGAGGAAGAGCCAATTTCTGAAACCATAATAGAAGCGGAAATTCCCAGTATCAACTCTGATTTAGGAAATGAATTGTATTTTGTTAAACTACCCAAGTTTCTCAGTATAGAACCCAAGTAAGAGTAGTGATTAAAATTTTCAAGATATTGAAAAAAATATTTCGAATAAATATTTCTCATTTATCGTTAGTTAACTAATCATAAAGATGGGAGATTTCTCATAATTTTGAAAAAATAAATGTAAGATGTACTGTGGTAGAAAAATGAATTACTGGTAAGAGAGAATTTTAATGCTAATAATTTTTCTAGCATTTTGGCACTTATACATAAACAGATCATAATGGATGAAGGTGTTTTTCACTAGTATAAAGCTGAAAAATCAGAAATTAAGAGTGATAAAGTCTGCCAGAGAAATCACAAATATTCTGGCCGGGCACGGTGGCTCATGCCTGTAATTCCAGCACTTTGGGAGGCCAAGGTAGGCAGATCACTTGAGGTCAGAAGTTCAAAACCAGCCTGGGCAAAATGGTGAAACCCCATCTCTACTAAAAATACAAAAATTAGCTGGGTGTGGTGGTGTGCACCTGTAATCTCAGCTACTTGGGAGGCTAAGGCGTGAGAAACTCTCAAATCCAGGAGGCAGAGCTTGCAGTGAGCCAAGATCATGCCACTGCACTCCAGCCTGGGCAACACAGTGAGGCTCTGCCTCAAAAAAAGAAAAATCACAAATGTTCAATGCAAAAGCCATTGTGAATCTAGAAAAGACAATTATTTTATACTACAAAATAGTGTCATTGGGTATGATTCACTAAGATACATGCATGCAGGCTCTTGTGCAATTAAACACAACACATTTTCTTAAAAAATATGGGAAGACCATGTGTTGCCTATACTTTAGAAGACATATTTCATCAAATAACATTTCGGATTGTTAGTTGCATTTGAATTTTATTTCAGTCAATATGTTTTAGAAACAAATTTCAAGAAAGCATGGTAATTTGCATACTTCTTTGAAGGTTTACATGAAGTTATTTATCTACTGTGATTTTTGAAGGGGACACATTGTAGGGGTGATTAAATATAGTATTAATCATATTCCTTACTAAATATGGCTAACATGACATTAAAAACACAATTTTTAGACCGTTTGATCCTCACTTTTATGAAGATGAATCTGAAGATGAGAAAGTGCTTGACGAGGAAGATAGAATCAGGTTAAAATTAAAGGTACCTTCCCATACTTTACTGATTTTTTTCTTTTAAGTTTTTCCTTTTATAAAGTAAAACAGGGATGACAACTTGAGACTTGGGCTTGGGAAATCCTCTTATGTTTCTTGTTCAATAGCTCTTTAGACCTAGGAATTAAACATCTTTTCAGAATATTTTTACGGGAGGAGGTATGTGCCCTTTTTTATCCCTGTGGAATTATCACTTTCTTTTTTGGTTGCAGTTATGCCTTTTTTGACATAAGTAAAGACAAAAATTTTGAAAATTGTTAGCTACTTCCTTCAGGATAAATAACAACATAACAAGTTATATGGAATTGCCTGCACATTTTACAGTGGGTGGATCCTGGCCATTTCCCACAATAGAAATGTCTTGACTCTTCATAGATATTCAAAGTATGCACAAAAGAGATCTTGTCATTAGTTGGTTCCTCTCTAAGAAGGCCTGTGATGGCAAAGCACTACCAACTGCTCTCACAGGCATGTTGTTCTTCCTTAAGGGGGTTTCCTTTAAAACATTTTTTTTCTAAATTTAAAACTTTTGGGGTTTTTTTTGAGATGGGCCTCGCTGTTTTGCCCAGGCTAATCTCAAACTCCTGCGCTCAAGTGATCTTCCCACCTCAGCCTCTTGAGTACCTGGGACCACAGGTGCACACCACCATGCATGGCTAAGGATTTCCTATGAGTTTCTACAGGGGCTCCAGTGGTAGCACTGGGTAGGGGCAATTTTTGTTGTTGTTGTTACTTTTGTGACTTGGAGTTCTCTACCATATGGGTAGAATAAATTTAGACTCAAAAACAGGGCAAAGCACTGATCTCATGTTTTAATTTTTTGATTAGTTATTCTTTTTAAAAAATTGTAATTTCATGTGCAGAGCTTTCCTTTCTCACTAGGCGAATGGGGCACTTTTTAGCCCTTTTTCATTGGGTTTATCTTCAAGTGGCAGAGGTCTCATTCTAACTTTCTACCTCATGTGGACCCAAAGCCTCATGCTGTCTCCTTTGGATCTCTTCGTGTGTCTTGACTGATAACACTTCCAGCCTGTATCCTATTTAACTCTTGCTTCCATTGCTATGAACTGGAGCTCAGAAAAGATTTAAAGAAAATGTCTGGTTAGTTTAACCAACATCTCTAGGTATTTGTAGCAGGTAGGTTTTAGTTTTGCCAAATCAGCTAGTTTTTGTAAGCATATTCTATCATTACCTATCAAGTTTTTACACATTATTACAAATCACTTTAAGAAAGAACATTTAGTTAGTTAAACTGGTTTAACTAACCAATGCCTTTGGGTTTTGAACCAGGTAGAAAATACTATAAGATGGAGGATACGCCGGGATGAAGCAGGAAATAAAATTAAAGAAAGCAATGCTCGGATGGTCAAGTGGTCAGATGGAAGGTGAGCACAAAACTCCTGAAGAATACTGATATACCAAGAGGGAGGCCTGGGATGAGTGAGGTTTTTTTTTGTAGAACCTTCTTTTGGGGTCATTTTCTTTTTTTTTAAAGACAGAGTCTCGCCCTGTCGGCCACGCTGGAGTGCTGGAGTGCAGTGGCGTGATCTCGGCTCACTGCAACCTCCATCTCCCAGGCTCAAGCAATTCTTCTGCCTCAACCTCCAGAGTAGCTGGGATTACAGGCATGTGCCACCACGCCTGTCTAATTTTTGTATTTTTAGTAGAGACAGTTCACCATGCTGGCCCGGCTGGTCTTGAACTCCTGACCTCAGGTAATCTGCCCGCCTCAGCCTCCCAAAGTGCTGGGATTACAGGCATGAGCCACCGTGCCCAGTCTGGGGTCATTTTCACTAAAGGATTTACAAAAGTCTAGGTCTGTGGCATTACCTAGGAAACCTGAGAGAAGTAAATAGGGTGGAAGTCGTATAGCTGTGCTGGTGGTAACTTCAGAAATGAACTCAAGATGTGACAAAAGCGATTGTATCTACCTTACTGATGTGAAAGACTGAAGTTAGCTCTCATTGGTGAGCTATCAAACATGACAAAATGATATTTTAGAAAACTTGTTTCTGCTTTGCTAATGAAGTGACTGAGATTTGTAAAATTACAAAACAATTATATTTCAAGTTAAAGACAGAATAGATTTTTACCACTTTTTACTTTGGAAGGAGACAGGTTATTTACAGCATCTTTTCTGCTTTTCCTGTGAATTCAGTATGCAGACAGGATCTAGCAGTTCCACACTATTTTAAGCCAAGCTCACAGGGCAGAATGGAAGCTGTAGGACTCATTAAATATCCACCCTAATTTGAACTGTTTCTCATTTCCAGCATGTCCCTGCATTTAGGCAATGAAGTGTTTGATGTCTACAAAGCCCCACTGCTGGGCAATTACAACCACCTGTTTATAAGAGAAGACACTGGTCTGCAGGGACAAGCCGTCTTTAAATCCAAACTTACCTTTAGGTAACTATTCACACTGACACAATTACTTGCGGTTAAAGAGCAATAAAGTTGAGACAGTACAGCTCACCCCTGGACCATGGTCTGATTCTCATACACCTTTTTCAAGTTTACTCCAAGCTGCTATTTCTCAGGGAGCCAGTTCATCCTATCAGAATTCCCAGGAGAGTGATTACAACCCAAAATGTAGGTATATTAATCGACATTGATCAGTGCACTTGGTAAGAAGCCTGGAGGATTTGTCCTTGCAGCTCTGCTGCTCAGCAGGTCCTTTCCCTGGAGTGAAATTGACCTGGGAAGTTGGCCATCATCAGAATGGTGTTGATGTGTGCCAGCAACAGACCCAGCAAGCTGGGCTCTCCCCTCCCCTGAGGCTGCAGGAGCCTGTGCCTAAGCAGTTAGATGCTGGGGCCAGGTAAGCTCCCTTCTCCACACCTTCTCTCTGAAGGACACAGTACTGTTGATTAGGAGTAGGCTTTCCTCCAGAGGTGGAGTACTTAAAAGACAAGCGCTCTTTTGGGGGACATGGAAGTTTTCATCAGATAGGGGTCATGAATATACAACTTTGTATATAAAAAACTGTTTAATTGAATACTTAAATGAATGGGTGTTATAGTATATAAATAATATTCAGTAATCTGTTGGTTTTTTTTATAAACTATAAATAGGGATAGTTCTGAGATTATGTAATCTTGAGGAAGAGTCACAATCTCACTAATTTTCAGCTTCCTTATCTATAAAATGGCGATAACATCTATTGCACAGGGATGTTATATCAATGAAGTCAAATAACACATGGAACATCACACAGAGACCTGGCACAAGTGGTGAGTGGTGCTCAGTCCAGTCTCTTAATCATCTCTCCTAGAATAGCATCCTAAAAGATGTGTGATTCTGAGCTTGCTTTTTTTCACTGTCCCCCGTGCTCCACACTGGGATAATATTTGACTGCCTGGCACCATCTCATTCCTGATGTCCCATCTCTCTGCAACCATGCTCTCTCTTCCAGAGACTCTTCCCCTAAGGATCCTCCTCCTTCCCTCTGATGTACTTAATTAAAAGCTGCCTTCCTGTAGGCAGGAAGACATTTCTTTCCGCCCCAGCTTCTGGTCTAGCTGTATTATCCCCTGGGCTGTTATGAGGCCCCTGCTGCTACTGTGACCTGCCTCCTTGCTTTGACTTCCAATTTTTTCCAGATGAAGAGACTCATCTTTAGTTCTCCAATTGTGCCTTCTGGCATCTGCACCTCCCTCTGGGAACTGAGATTTCATATTCCTTCTCTTCTCCTCTTACTGCAGTCAGAGATATTCTTTGTAAAAGCCTTTGACCTTGCCACCTGCCTCTCCTCACTTCCACTGCACTCCCACTTCAGCCCAGTCAGCTTTCCCCAGGAGGTAGGGCAGAGGGAGGGAGGAACTTCTCAGGAGGCTGCAGAAAGAAGAAATGTGGTTCTGCTTCTTCTGTCTGCTGAGTGCGAGGTCTTCGTCTCCAGGTGTTTTTGCTATCGGTATGACTGCCTCCAAACGTTCTTAGTAACCAGTGAAACATTTTTGTCCACTTCCTGGCAGACCTCACTCTACAGACAGTGCTACATACAGAAAGATGACCCTGCCACTTGCTAAAAGAAGTTCAAAGACACAGAAAATTACAATCTTACCAATGGTGGCTCGTGATCCTGAAGGCCAACACACAGAAGTGATGAAGGTATGTTTGCTAAGCTTTATCCTGGGACATTCAGGGTAGTAAGACCTATGTTTTCCAGAACATTAATTCACCATTTCTTATTGCCACTGCTGTTTTATTTCTTGAAGTTATCAGGGAGCCACTTTAACTTTCTAAGTGTGTAGTTAACCACAGTAATATCAATGGCTGTTGGTGAGACTGTATCAAAGAACTCTGAAATCTAGAAAACTGAGTATTTAAAAAAATGTAACCTTTCACAAACACACACTGTGAACCACAATGTGTGAAATACCAGGCAGATTTAAAAAATGGAGTCTACCTTGTGGCTCAAGAGGGCACAAAAGTCGTTTCTGTTTTAGGCTGAAGAGGTTATTTGCTTCTTTACAGAAAAAAGAACGCTTGAGGGCTTCCACTCACCAGAAGTCTCAGGAAATCCATCTGCAGGAGAAGCAGAACCAGCAGGGGCCAAGTGTCTCCTACCAAGACCCTGGCTGCCATTAAAAACTATTACCACAGTGAACTCCAAGGTGAGTCAGGTGACAGTCACAGTTCATCATTTCAGGGTGGCAGTGCCTGCTTTTGCTCTGGTGAGCTCTTACTCCTTGTCCTACTGTTTACTGAGGACAAAAGTACGAAGGCTTTTTGTTTTTCTTAGGGCTACTCTCCCAAAGAAAAGACTAGCTGTGAAAATATGGCATTCTCCAAATAAAATAAACAATTTATGTTGTTGTGGAGGGAAATGTATAAAAGGCAGTTCCCCTGTTTGTATAATTAAAGACCCAATATTTAAGCTTCATAGTTCTTAAAAATGATGTGTGTAGGTATTTAAGTATTCAAATAACCTCTTTAAGAACAAAACCTCTCAAATCTAGTCATTTCAGCATGTCTGAAAGTTCTACTTACCTTCCCACTGAAACTTTTTTAAAAAGTTAACTCCTTCAGGAAAACTGTACAGTGGGAAGTAACAATATTTGGCAGAAGAAACACTGAGGAATAAACCATCTTTGAAGGGGAGTTTTATGTCCAAAATTCCTTTGCTTTCAGAGGAACAAGCCAGAATCTATTCCTCAGACAGTGATCAGGGGTCAGAAGATATGACTCAAAGATGAGTGAGAACAAAGAAACTCAGTGATGAAGTAAGACCAAATGTATTCAATTCTCAGAATTTACTCTGTACTCAGGAGTCAACTGCTGGGAATATTGCTCACAGACCAGGCAGGCATACTTGATTGAAATCCAGTGAGATCAGTGCAGCAGTAGGACTAGGGGTGGCCCAAAGGTCTGATGCCTGTGCTCTGGTAGGTCTTGAAAGGCTGCATAGAGGAGGAATACTCTGCTGGGTGTTGAAGAATGAGCCGAAGTTTGCAAGCACACAGGCCAGGTTAGGCACTCTAGAAAGATAGAAAGGCCTATAAAGAAAGGTGCAGGGCCTGAGATACCAAGTCTTGGCTACAGAACTACAAATTGCTTCATGTGGGTACAGCAAGAAGTGGTCTACCATGTTCACTGTGGGAAACTGGTGTCTTTAAAAACTTATTTAATTAATTAATTTACTTTGAGATGGAGTCTTGCTTTGTTGCCCAGGCTAGAGTGCAACAGTACGATCTCAGCTTGCTGCAACCTCCACCTCCCAGGTTCATGTGATTCTCCTGCCTGAGCCTTCCAAGTAGCTGGGATTACAGGCACCTGCCACCATGCCTAATTTTGGTATTTTTTAGTAGTGACGGGGTTTCACCATGTTGGCCAGGCTGGTCTCGAACTGATCTCAAGTGATCCTTCCTGCCTCAGCCTCCCAAAGTACTGGGATTACAGGCATAAGCCATCATGCCTGGCCTTTTTTTTTTTTTTTTTTTTTTTTAAGACAGGGTCTTGCTCTGTTGCCGAGGCTAGAATGCAGTGGCATGATCATGGTTCACTGCAGCCTCGATCTCCTGGATTTAAGAGATCCTCCTGCCAAAGCCTCCTAAGTAGCTGGAACAACAGGCATGCATCACCATGCCTGGCTAATTTTTAAAATGATCTGTAAAGATGAGGTCTCACTATGTTGCTTACCGGTCTCGAACTCCTGACCTCAAGCAATCCTTCTACCTTGGCCTCCCAAGTACTGGGATTATAGGCATGAGCTGTGGTGCCTGGCTTAAAACTGGGTGTCTTTATTGTTTGAATATAATAGTAGTTGAGGGGCTATCTCATTTGTTACAAAATTATTTTGTTTTCTTTTCCTAAGATCAAAGGTGCAAAGAAATTTTAAGTCTCTCCTTTATTTATATTTTTGAGATAGTCTTGCTATATCACCCAGGCTGGAATGTAGTGGCACAATCTTGGCTCACTGCAACCTCTGCCTCCCAGGTTCAAGCAATTCTTGTGCTTCAGACACTCGAGTAACTGAAATTTTAGGCATGCACCACCACACCCGGCTATTTTTTTTTTTTGTATCTTTAATAGAGATAGAGTTTCGCTATGTTGGCCAGGCTAGTCTTGAACTCATGGCCTCAAGTGATCTGCCCGCCTCGGCTTCCCAAAGTGTGGGGATTACAGGCGTGACCCACCACGCCTGGTCTTAATTATTAATTATGTAAGAGAATCACTATGGTATTGCCCATTGACCATATTAATTCATTCAATGTTTTCTGAACACATGCTCTGTTCTAGAGATACAGACAAGAAAAACTCCATAGCAGTGACAGCAATGGTCACTGTGTATTATTTTTTTCCTCTCTCTATACAACACACATAGTTGTCCCTCAGTATCCACGGTGGATTGGTTCCAGGACTCAGAATATACCAAAATCCACAAGTGCTCAAGTTGCCTATATAAGATAGTTTAATTAGTATTTGCATATAAACTATGCACATCCCCTGCTTGAAATCATTTGTAGGATGGGTGCTTTGGGAGCCCAGCACTTTGGGAGGCTGAGGTGGGCAGATCGTTTGAGCCCAGGAGTTTGAGACCCCCATCTCTAAAAAAAAAAAAAAAAAAATTAAAAATTGTCCCTGCTACTCAGGAAGCTTAGGCAGGAGGATCAATTGAACCCAGGAGGTCGAGGCTGCAGTGAGCTGTAATCATGCCACTGCACTCCAGCCTGGGTGACACAGCAAGACCCTGTCTCAAAAAAAAACAGAAATCATCTCTTACTTATAATACAGTATAAATGCTATGTAGGCTGGGCACGATGGCTTACGCCTGTAATCCCAGCACTTTGGGTGGCCGAGATGGGTGGATTACCTGAGGTCAAAAATTCGAGACCAGCCTGGCCAACATAGTGAAATCCCATCACTACTAAAAATACAAAAACTAACCAGGTGTGGTGGCACACACCTGTAATCCCAGCTACTCGGGAGGCTGAGGCAGGAGAATTGCCTGAGCCCTGGAGAGGGAAGTTGCAGTAAGCTGAGGTCATGCCACTGTACTCCAGGCTGGCCAACAGAGTGAGATTCTGTCTCAAAAAAAAAAAAAAAAAAAAAAAAAAGGTATGTAAATAGTTGTTATACTGCCTTATTTAAAAAATTTTCAAATATTTTTCATCTGTGGCTAGTTTAATCCTTGGATATGGAGGTCCAAATGTACTGAATTTTAGAGAGTAAAGAAGTGAAGTACTGGAGAAGCTGGGGAACATATTTCAAGTAATACAATAGAAATGTCAGTCAGTATAGAATGAAAAGTAAGTATTCACAGGGTGGGGTGGCTCACGCATGTAATTCCAGCACTTTGAGAGGCCAACAGGGCCAGATGACCTGAGGTCAAAGTTTGAGACTAGTCTGGCCAACATGGTGAAACCCTGTCTCTACTAAAAATACAAAAAATTAGCCGGGCATGGTGGCACACGTCTGTAATCCCAGCTGTTTGGGAGGCTGAGGAAGGAGAATTGCTAGAACCTGGGAGGTGGAGTTTGCAGTGGGCCAAGATCGTGCCTTATACTCCAGCCTGCCCAGGGGAAACCTAGGTTCAGTTGCCTGATCTAGACAGTATCTGTGGGGACACATTTGGCTACCAAGGGTGGAGAAACAGTTCTAACCTGAAGGGCTGGCTCCCTGTCAGCTCAGAACCATTTTAGATAAAACTTCAAGAAACATTTTATATTGAATTTTATGTCTTATCTCTCATTTTTATTCAGGTAAACCTTCCAGAAGAGGAATGCAGGGTGTGAAGAGGAAGATTATATAAAGCCCTAAAATGTGCACTCATTGTATTCAAGTTTGTTTTAAAACAATGATGAAATGACTTGTTTTAATTGAAGTAAATTGAGTTGCTTTTGCATAATCCTAGTTGTGAATAAAAAGTTTTCAAAAGCAAGTCCATGACTTTAGAAAATTCATTTTTTCCCAAACAGGATTGTTTTGTGAACTGTTTACTGTGGGAAGGTCTTAGGTTTTAGTACATTCCTGTTGTTAAATTTGGCTCAGTTGTGGCCTCCTTTAGGATGTCCTTCCTGGCCTGCCTAGCTGGGTTTGGGGCCTTTCTGTGCTCAGTAATCCCCTTAGTATGGCATTAATTCCATTTCTCATATAGCATTGGGCTCTTGGAAGAGCAGGTACCACAGGGAGAGCTCACTGGATACCTGGTACTTAACCAGTGCTAAGTGGGCCTGACCACTTCTAATCCTTAGGGCAGGTGCTGTTATACTCCTTTTATAGATGTGGAAACAGGTTTAAAGAGCTTAAGACCTCTGCACAAAGCTTTTATTTGAGTAAACAAATAATAAGCTTTTTTTTTGTTTTGAGATGGAGTCTGGCTTTCTCACCCAGACTGGAGCGCAGTGGCGTGACCTCAACTCACTGCAACCTCTGCCTCCTGGGTTCAAGCAATTCTCCTACCTCAGCCTCCCCCCGAGTACCTGGGACTACACGCACATGCCACCACGCGCAGCTAAGTTTCTGTATTTTTAGTAGAGACGAGGTTTTACCGTGTTAGCCAGGGGGGGTCTTGATTTCCTGACCTCGTGATCCACCTGCCTTGGCCTCCCAAAGTGCTGGGATTACAGGCATGAGCCACTGCACCCAGCACAAGTAAGTTTTTCTGAGACAGGGATTAGGATCTTACATGCACAGTGATCACAATGCTGGGTAAATACTTTAGTGACCTTATGGAGACAGATACCCCAAACATCTACCTGAGATAAACAGGCACCATTAGGTTTAGGGAAAAGAGCCATGGGAAACAAAATACTGGGTTTGATTTCTAGTTTTGTAATTGCTACAGTAGCTGGAACACAATAGAACCTAAAAACTATTCCCTGAATGAACAAATGCTGTTATCTTGGGCAGGCTCTTCTCTGACACTAGGTAGGCTTTAGATTTGATCACATACATCCTTCAATTCAATGTTTATATTTCTCTACCTCTGACAGTTGAATACTAAGATATATATTTTTAAATGTTTTGTGAACTATAAATGATCAAAAGGAAAAAAATGGCCCATTTCACCATGCTGAAAACCCCAATTTACAATTCTGTTTCCTTCCCTTTTATACTTTTACAGCATAATTTCATGCTTATATATTAAACACATTCATAATTAGCACTAGCTTCTGAAGGAAAATTGAGAGACTCATTCAGAACAATGAAGGGTACTAGCACAACTTAATTGTAACATCAGGTATTCTTTCTAAGGGGCTGGCCTTGAGGATCTGGTATATCTGTGCACAGGACAGGGACTGGGGAATTGGGCTGGGATCTCCAAGCCCTCAACCTTTGCAGACCATGCAGGAAAGCTTAACAGTTGAAGGAAAAAAATGTTTGGCAATTTTGGACTCACAAATGGTCAAGCCTCCCCTGCTATTTGGTTCCTGTAAGAGCAGCAGTGCTACCAGGCTGAGCATTTAAATTGCACTGCTTTGGAGGACATGGTGGGCACTCAAGTCGTCTTAGACTCAGGGAGCAGCTCACAACTCAAGCACCTGAGCCTTCCTGCATTGAGGCTTCCTGTCCATGAATGTGAAGCTCAACAGTCATTCTCAGAAGGCAGAACGACTTTAAAGATTCTGGGTCAATTTCTTTATTCCCCTAAGTTAGGAAAACTCTGAAAACTTTAAATTATTTAACTTTTTTTTTTGAGACAGCGTCTGGCTCTGTTGCCCAAGCTGGAGTGCAGTTAAAGCGACTCTCGTGCCTCAGCCTCCTGAGTAGCTGGGATTACAGGCATGCGCCATCACACCCAGCTAATTTTTGTATTTTTAGTAGACAGGATTTCACCACGTTGGCCAGGATGGTGAGATTCCTGACCTCATGATCCACCCGCCTCGGCCTCCCAAACTGCTAGGATTATAGGTGTCAGCTACTATGCCTGGCCCTTTATTTAACTTTTATCATTAAGTTTCCTCAAACCCATTACACATTTCCCTGGTTTTCTTCTTTTTTGAGACAGCCTGCTCTGTTGCCCAGGCTGGAGTGCAGTGACACTATCTCGACTCACTGCAACCTCTGCCTCCCACGCTAAAGTGATTCTTCTGTCTCAGCCTCCTGAGTAGCTGGGATTACAGCTAGCTGCCACTGCGCTTGGCTAATTTTTGTATTTTTAGTAGAGAAGGGGTTTCGCCATGTTGGCCAGGCTGGTCTCAAACTCCTGACCTCAGGTGATCCACCAACCTTAGCCTCCCAAAGTGCTGGGATAACAGGCGTGAGCCTCTGAGCCTGGTCTTTTTTTTTTTTTGAGGAGTCTTGCTCTGTCTCCCAGGCTGGAGTGCAATGGCAATCTCAGCTCATTGCAGCCTCTGCCTCCCAGGTTCAAGCGATTCTCATGCCCCAGCCTCCCGAGTAGCTGGGATTACAGGCATACGCCACCACACCTGGCTAATTTTTGTAATTTTAGTAGAGAGAGGGTTTTGCCATGTTGGCCATGCTGGTCTCAAACTCCTGACCTCAGGTGATCCACCCACCTTAGCCTCCTAAAGTGCTTTGATTTCAGGCATGAGCCACCAAGCCTGGCCTGGTTTTCTCTTTTGATTGATGGATACAGGTGACTGGTAAGTCTTTGCTTTACTGTAAAAATCATCTCTAGTCTATTAGAAAGACTAGTTCCCATCAGGTTCAGAGTATACTGTATCACAAGACTCTGCCTTTTTTTTTTTTTTTTTGAGATGGACTCTGTCACCCAAGCTGGAGTGCAGTGGTGTGATCTTGGTTCACTGCAACCTCCACCTCCTGGGTTCAAGCTATTCTCCTGCCTCAGCCTCCTGAGTAGCTGGGACTACAGGCATGCGCTACCACACCTGGTTAGTTTTTGTATTTTCAGTAGAGACAGGGTTTCACCATGTTGGCCAGGCTGGTCTTGAACTCCTGACCTCAGGTGATCCACCTGCCTTGACCTCCCAAAGTGCTGGGATTACAGGTGTGAGCCACCATACCCAGCTGACCCTGCTCTTTCCTATTTGTCAACTAAATCCAATTTTATGGACAGGACCCAGTACTGATGATATTAGGTTGAACCTTATGAAATTACTATTTTTATGAGTAAAAGTGGTCAACTATTATAACTAATTTTACATGGTTCAACATAACATGGAGGTATTTAGTCAGCTCAGATTGTCCCAACAATATACTATAGACTTGGTGGCTTAAATAACAGAAATTTATTGCTCACGTTCCTAGAGGCTGGGAAGTCCAAGTTCATGATTTGGCTCCTCGTGAAGGTTCTCTTCCTGGCTTGCAGACAGCTGGCATTTTGCTGTATCTTCAGATGGTGGAGAGAGTCTCCTGTCTCTTCATATAAAAACACCAATACCATCATAAGGGGCCCAACCTTGTGACCCATCTAGCTTTAATTACTTTCCAAAGGCCCCAACTCCAAATACCATCACATTGGGGGTTACGGCTTCAACATGTGAATTTGGGGTGGGGGTTATAGATACAAACATTCAGTCCGTAACAGGTAGGAATGAGTAACTAAGGGAAATTGATAAACTTGTTCTTGAAGAAGGATGTAAGGAATGAATTTTAGAACTTAGGAACTAGAGGGATTATGTGCTTTTTCAAAAAGTCCAAGTCTACAGAACACTTGCTAAACTTTATTGAAACAATTTATTCCAGTATATATTGGTAAGTTTTAAATGCTTCTAGTACATAGTCTTCAAAAGAAACTTCACTGTGCTATTATGAATTTGGTTGATAATATTTTGTATTATTTAAATATTGGTGTTAAAATTGATTGCTTTTATATTTATAAAAATGAAAAAAAAAAAGGCTATTACAATGTTGGATATTTTAGCATTAGAAAAAATATAAATACCTGATTTCATGTGACAATGATGTTCAAATTATTGTTACAAAGGCAATTTTTAAGCTTTTAAATATAACTAAAACCAAATAAAATTCATCCAAAAAACTGAAAAGACATTTATTTGAAATTACAAACGTTTTTATGCTGTACGTGTATACACATTTTAAAAAACAATTCTTAAATGGATTGATCTAAAATTTGAAACCACTGAATCAAAAGCTTATGAGTATAGGTGAAATTTAAATTTCTAAAAACTGTTATATATACACCCACCAAGAAGCACCAATAATTCATTCTTAAACCTTACTCTCTGAATGTATAGACCATAATATCTGAAAAGTTGTAGGCCAATTACTTGCTTTGCATCAATTAAAACAAACTGTAGAAAAGAGAGTAAAACCTCATATATGTAGACTCTAAGGGGTGTCTGATTGTCTTAAAAATTTAGTAACTTGTTACAGCTATGTTAGCAAAACACTGCTGGTGGTGTTTCTTACTATTTTTTTATTTTTTATTTTGAGATGGAGTCTCACTCTGTCACCCAGGCTGCAGTGCAATGGTGTGATCTCAGCTCAATGCAACCTCTGTCTCCTGGGTTCAAGCAATTCTCCTGTCTCAGCCTCCTGAGTAGCTGGGATTACAGGTGTGCACCACCATGCCCAGCTAATTTTTTGTATTTGTAGTAGAGATGGTGTTTCGCCATGTTGGCCAGGCTAGTCTTGAACTCCTGACCTCAAGTAATCCACCCGCCTCAGCCTCCAAAGTCCTGGGATTACAGGTATGAGCCAATGCGCCTGGCCATTACAATCTATTTTTATCTAGCCTCTAGAGCAGGTGTCCTAGGTAAAAAAAACAAAAACAACAACAAAAAAACACTTTTTTTTTTTGAGACAGTCTCACTCTGTTACTCAGGCTGGAATGCAGTGGCATTATCAAAGCTCACTGCAGCTTCAACCTCCCAGGCTCAAGTGATTCTCCCACTTAAGTCTCCCAAGTAGCTGGCACTACAGGTGCCTGGCTAAATTTTTAATTTTTTTGTAAAGATGGGGTCTTGCTATGTTGCCCAGGTTGGTCCCAAACTCCTGGACTCAAGCAATCCTCCTGCTTGGTCTCCCAAAGTGCTAGGACTACAGGTTCTTTTTTTTTTTTTTTTTTTTTTGAGACAGGGTTTCACTCCCTCACCCAGGCTGGAGTGCAGTGGCATGATCTCAGCTTACTGCAATCTCAAGCAGTTCTGCTGCCTCAGTCTTCCGAGTAGATGGGACCACAGGCATGCACCACCACGCCCGGCTAATTTTTGTATTTTTTGTAGAGATGGAGTTTCGCCATGTTGCCCAGGGTGGTCTCAAACCCCTGAGCTCAAGTGAGCTGTCCGCCTCACCTTCCAAAGTGCTAGGATTACAAGCTTAAGCTACAGTGCTTGGCCAAAATTCTTTATATGTTAAAGGCTTTCCGAAATACTTTGTTATGGCTTATAATAGTTTACTTAGCCATGTCTTTTTTTCCTAGGAGTTATCTAGGAAATCTAGATTGACCTTTCTGAATGAGCAGTCTACAAGACAGAGTTTAAAATTAATAAAATATATGTTTTATTATTAAATTTCTAATTCACTCAAATTGTTATAGGGAAGAATTTATAAAACTGTATTACAGTAGAGAAAAATCAATACAGGTTGAGTATCCCTTATCCAAAATGCTGGGACTGTAAGTATTTCAAATTATTTTGGATTTTGGAATTTAGGGCATTATATAGTTTAGCATCCCTAATCTGAAAATCTAAAATTCAAAAGGCTCCAATAAGCATTTCCTTTGAGCACTATGTTAGCACTCAAAAAGTTTTCAATTAGGGATGCTCAATCTGTAGACTTAAGAAAGAATGACCAAATTGAAATATAAGAATAAGGCAAGGCGCAGTGGCTCACGCCTATAATCCCAGCACTTTGGGAGGCTGAGGCGAGCAGATAACCTGAGGTCAGTTTGAGATCAGCCTGGCCAACATGGTAAAACCCTGTCACTACTAAAAAATACCAAAATTAGCCAGGCATTGTGGCAGGCGCCTGTAACCACAGCTACTCGGGGGGCTGAGGCAGGAGAATCACTTGAACCTGGGAGGCGGAAGTTGCAGTGAGCCGAGATCGTGCCACTGCACTTCAGCCTGGGCAACACGGCGAGACTTGGTTTCAAAAAAGAATATAAAAACCTTTGCCTCTGAATAGTATTTTCTCAATTTAAAAATAATTAGTGAAGAGTTTCTTTGATTTGTTGGTAAGCAAGCCTTAGGGTAAGAAATATCCAGAAATATTAATGATCAGTGAGAGCAAATGAAGAGGATAATTTTACAGATACTTAGACACCAAGAACTCACGGCCCTTAACTGAGAGCAGCAACCTGAGTCGTCACTAGTGTACCCATGCTTGCTTCTCTTGGGTGCCACGGATCAATACATTCAAAGTGCAGTAGCACTGTAGAATGAGTGAAGTTGGACAGTACTGGCTATGGACTCCAGAGAAAGTTTGATCCTTGGATCTGCTGGGAGGTTAACAGTGGTTCCTGGTTTTACACGGAAAAAGTGAGGCAGCCCTGGGAATACAGACCCTAAAATGTAAGATTTTAAAAAATTCCATAAATGCTTTCATCTTATTTTAATGACAGCAAGAGTTAAATATAATGTACAATATGACATGAGTAATATTTTATCAAAATATTTTTTTAAAATGATTTTATTATATCATGGAATTCTCTTTTTAAATGAAAACACATTAGATACTCGGTGAACTGGAAAACAATTTGTAGAGTTCTATTTACATATAACTTCTCCAGAGTGCACCTCTTATAAAACGCAAGGATGTGGGTTATTTCATTCAAATAACATGAAGTCTCAATTAAATGACCAAGCTAACTCTCCTTGAAGTCTCTAACCACCCACTAATTTATTTAATACAACATTCTTATTTGGTCTTTTAAATGACAGGTAACCTTTGAAAGTGTATTTCAGCTATTCTTGAGACTTCTACTAGGCTTTAGCTACAAGAATATAGCACCAAAATCCATTTTAGTAGTATTAATATTTGTCATTAATATTGAGTTTTTAATACAAACAATTTCATGTAGGCATACTGGAAAAATTCAGACAAATATGAATATAACATTTTAAAACGGGTAATAAAAAGCTTTTTTAAAAATAGCAATTTAAAAATGCAAAGAATATTCTTTTATATAACCAGATAAGCTGGTTAGACTACAAAACTTAAGGTCTCAGAAAACCTTTGGCTTAAAAATTGACTATTACAAAATCCTAATCTATTTATTATAAAATTTTAGAGCAATTTAGAAATACTGAAAGTTATTAAGAGGTGCCAGATTTTTAAAGATCGAAGTAAACACAATTTTTCTCCCTTAATTTTTGAAAGATTTTCTATATTCAATTGGATGACAGTTCATATTTAATGTTACCTATGAAGAAATCCTTTCTTTCCGTTATGCAATGAACTATTATAATGCAGAACTGAAATGGTACAAGCAAAATACTCAACTTCGTACTTTGATAAATAATAAATGAAAAAGATATTACCCATAAGTATGATACAAAATTCTAGGTAGAGTCCCACCTACCTATATTAAAAACAAAACAAAACAAAACAAAAACTTAAGAGATGAAGGGGGCACTAACTATTTATCAATCGATTGACTTACAGGACAATGCAAACGAGGATGCCTGACTGAAAGTCTAGGTGACCAATTCTTTCTGGTAGCCTGAGATGCCTGCTCCATGCCTGACTCCCAATCTTGTTGGAACTGTGCAGTTTCTATAAAATCAAGTACAATCCAAAAGCTGCATATGAAAAAAAAAAAAAAAAAAAAAGAGGGGAGAAGAAAGGAGGGAGAGAGAGAAACAGGGAAATAGAGAAGGTAGGAAGGGAGAAGGATGGAGGAAGGGAGGCAAGAAAGCAAGCAAGTGAGCCTTGCTAACTTGGACAAATATCAGTGGCCTTTAACTGAAAGGGAATAGGGCAAAGTTAATCTTTGACCCCTGTAAAACATTGGATACTGATTTTAAAAACAAAACCAAATCAAACCAAAGAAACATACCACAGTTCTTATAAGTGAAGCTTGGCCTGTTAAGAAGGCTTATTACCATAGCATATAAGAAGCTGCCTGGTTCATTAGAGAAACTGTCCAGCCCAAGCCAAAGTAGCAGACATATTGCAATTCAATTTCAAAAAGATTTTTTGTTTTTTTGAGGCAGGGTCTTGCTCTGTTGCCCAGACTGCAGTGCAGTGGTGCAATCTTGGCCCACTGCAACCTCCATCTCCCAGGTTCAAGCGATTCTCCTGCCTCAGCCTCCTGAGTAGCTGGGATTACAGGCGTACACTACCACACCTGGCTAATTTTTTTATTTTTAGTAGAGATGGGGTTTCATCAAGTTGGCCAGGCTGTTCTCAGGCTCCTGACCTTAAGCGATCTACCCTGGCTTCCCAAAGTGCTGGGATTACAGGAGTGAGCCACCGAGCCCAGCCCAAAAAGTTAAAAAAAAAAAAATTAATAATGACAAGCTACCCCGCCCCCACCCTCAGAAATGAGATTCCTTCCTTCAGAAAAATCTCTGTAAATGATACAGCCAGGCCTAAATTTTGAGGCCAGGGTTACCTCAGATTCCATTCCTCCCTGTTTTCTGCAGCTGTAAATGCCTCTGCCACCTCCTACTCCAGGGGCTGCCCTGAGACAGGGCACGAAAACAAGTCCAAACCCTCTACCCAGCATCAGCTCTGCAGTTTCAAATCATTTTCCCGACCACAGTACTCTATTCAATTGTTCACTTTAATACTTTGACCAAAAAAGACTGCTTTTATTATAGAAATGACTTTTATAAATATGGATAAAAGTATAAGATGAAAGGAAGCATATACTAAAAATCAGATTTATGAAGAACAGCAGCTTTCCTTCTTGGTTGGAAGATTTGTAGACGTGATTAAATACTATTTATGCAATTCTGCACTGCATATAGGAACTTCTTAGGATACTGTGTAACACCAAGTAATTTACATACATGTCAGCTTCTAAATGACTTACAGTAACCATCAGTTTAAATGACTGTTTTGCAAGTGCCTCATACTGGAATTCCATCATATTTATTATCTTTGATTTCACTGTTTAATAGTTTTCTTTTTTCTCTTACCCTAAATAAGAGTTGGCTGTAAGCCTTTTTTTATGGGGAGGAAAACAGCTTTTGTACTCAGGTGCTTTTTACCATTAGCTTTCACAAAAATTTAATAATGCCCACATTATTAAAATGAAACACTGGAATGAACTTAGACCTCACTATGCTTTTAAACAAAGTATGTAACCTGGTAAAGCTGATGACTTTGTTTTAAGAAAATCTGGGTGTTGCTGTGTCACATCAGACAAGTGCAGCAACCTGAAATGCACAGATGACCACCATCTCTCCCTGGAGACCTGCTTTAGCTCCTACACAAATGACCAGATATTGAGTCAACCATTTAAGAATTATGGCATTTTGTTCTCTTGATAAAGAAAAATCATACTGTTGCCAAGTTCATGTATTTTAAAAAATGGAAAAGTCTCCAGGTTACGGAATGAAGAAAGCTCTTAAGCGTTTTATATCTAAATGAAGCAATAGCAATTCTGATACCAGCAATATCCCTGTTGATTTAAAAAAGACTGGTCCTCACAATGTTCAAATTATTCTACACAAATGACTTGTAAAATTTTTTACATTTATATTTTTTTGCCCAAGATTCATCATCAATCATTCAATTAAGCTAAATTAAAATCAATTTTAGCAGAAGTAGAAATGTTTCAGAATATAAAAAAATCACCTTATTATTGATTTTACAATTTGAAATTAATAACAACTTAAACTAAAAAAAAAAAAAATGTATGTCACTAAAAAAATTTTTCCAGTCTTTTCCCTTCTACCCAGGAAAATTTTACATCTGATGTCACCAACATGAGCCCTTGGTGATCTTCTGAAGTCTTCCAAAGATTACACCCTGGCAGACTTACTGGTGGTCCCCTTCAACTCGTCTCTTACGCACTATGAGAAAAATAAAACAAAGTGTGTTAGAAATCCCTATTAGTTTTTACAATGGTAACTGGCTTGTACAAGCAAGTTTCTGTATAATCCAGTTATAAGCTTTAAAAATTGAAATGTCCATTTCCAATTCATATGACCATTAAGTTAAAAAAAAGACAAAACCTACTTCACATCATTCACCACTGTCATTTACTTGTTGAGAACGGAGGGGTTTCAAACAACATGCAGACTACAAGAACTACATGCCCTAAGGCTCACTGACTCATAGCTGTGCTTACACAGCAGCAGTGCTAGAAATCTAAAACAGAATAGTCACCAATCATCTACAAGTCATTTGTTTTTATTTTTAACCTTGTAATTTATTTTACTAATAAAATAGAGGCGAGGTCTCACTTTCTTTCCCAGGCTGGTCTTGGACTCTTGAGTTCAAGTGATCTGCCCACCTCAGCATCCCAAAGTGCTGGGATTACAGGTGTGAGCCACTGCGCCCAGCCCAAGTCATTTGTTTATTGAAAAGGTATATACTTAGGTTTTAAAAAACAGCTAATAAATTAGTGTGTTAAATTCTGAAGTGAAATTCAGGCAGCTGGGGTTAAAACATATTGACAGTAACTATTTGCATGCTATCCTGATTAGACACTACAGTGTATTTCCTTAGGCTGTCAAAGAATATACTAAAAACATTTTTGACATTTTTATAGGTAAGTGATTTGCTACTGCTTTCTGAATTTTCCTTCTCTTGTTTCCTGTAAAATAAACCAGTCCAAAGTCTGACAAAACAACAAATGCAAAGTAATGAAAATCTCAGACCCTGGTAATATGATGCAGTCACTTCTGGCTACCACAAACTTTGCTGCCTAAGTGGCCAGCCAACTAGCTCAGTTGATGCAGCAAAGAACGGTACATGTATGTATCTGAGACTACCAGCCTCTTCCTGGACTGGTGACATCGGTGCTCTCTGGTAGAAGAACAAGGTCTTCAACTTCAGATCTTGCTACCTGCACTCTCACTTATCAGCCACTAGAGAACATTCATTGAGTGCCACCCATTCAGGGCTCTCAGCATTGTGGCCAGCTCCTAGAGAGGACAAAAACCACAGGTTCCAGAGTCAGTGACAAATAGAGTGAATCACGGCTCTGTCACTTCTGCAGTGTGTATTTTGGTCTAAACTGGCTGTTTGACAGAGAAACTAGAGGCCAGCAGGGGCACCTGGTGTCCGGGCCAAGCCATAGACACTCTGCTCTTATGCTATTCTGACTGCTGGCTTTTGTTTGTCGGCCTTTAATAGATAAGACCATATGTTCGGATGAAGTGTATAAAAGCTTGTTCAGCCATAAGCTGGGTGCTCACTTGAAAATAAAACCAGAAGGACTAAAGTATCAGGTTCCCATGAACATTTTCATACTTATTTAATTAAGTTTGCATGACATTAAGTTTATTTTATCATTTATTTTTCTGCCAGAACTCGATAAAAATAGGTATTGTTTCATAAATGTGTGTGTCATCCTTGCAAGGGGCCATGCTAATCTTCTCTGTATCATTCCAATTTTAGAGTATGTGCTGTCAAAGCAAAGAACTAATTTTAATCCATACTAACAAAGAAGTTCACGTGTTCACTGAAATATTAAGAAAAAAATTAAATGGAGAGGAGCCCTCAAATATCAAATCATGTATATAGATCTTTGAAAAATATAGAAATGTCTGAAAGGCAAACTTCAGATAATTATTTAGGGTAGAAATTTCAAAGAGAATTCTGAATTGTAGCAGGGTTTGGATGTTATTGGCATACCACTTCAGATGCTAAAATGCATGTTATAAAAAGATCTATAGGACAGGGTGCAACAAACAAAAAAGGTCTAGAAAATGGAATATGTAGTTAGCTAGTGTAAAGATAGTAATGTGAGACTCAAGGGTAAATAGAATATTGCATGTATACCATAGAACCTCTTTGCTGTTACAGCTGTGACACTTCTTAGCTGAAGAGATGTGAGAGTAGGTAGAATTATTTCAACGAATAGCTGAGACTAAGAAAACAATGAGAGAAGGAATGATGTTATCAAAATCCGAACACAAAGATCTGATAGTGGCCCATCTACAAGGTGAAAAAGAACTATATATTTCAAAAAGATTCTGTACAAGTTTCAGGTCTTGTTCTTTATCTCTTTTGAGGCTGCTGAGACCAGTATGTCAGAAAACCTAGTCTTCAGGCTTTCCATCTTTATCTATTAGACAGAAGTCAGAGTATATAGCTGAAGAAAAATTCAGTTGAGTGGAATAATGAGAGGCTGCTGCCACTGTGTGCACAACAGAGAATAACTGGGCAACGGGTCATTTCTGACTCCTCTTTCTCACATCGTGTTCACTTGTTACCTTCCAGCAATTCCTCAGTTCATCCTCTAGATGGCAGGCTTATAATTTTTGCCCTATTAACAATTCTTTGGATCTGGTCCAATTTCTTTCCCGAACACATTACACTGATATAAGTTGTTAATAGGTCATCATTAGTGAATTTTGAATGTCCTAACTAACCTCATTTTCTAACTATACAAGAACAATAAGGGCAATTTTTTTAAAAAAAGTATCTTAATCATTTATTCAGTGGCCTCTAATGGCTCTCAAATGCCTCCTGCAAAAAATCCAAATAAATCCAAGTTTTTTTATCATGTAATTTTAGTGTATTCTACCAACAGTACCAACAGTCCCTCTTAAATCTGCTGATACAAGCTTTTTTTTTTTTTTTTTTTGGACAGAGTCTTGCTCTGTCTCCTGGGCTGGAGTGCAGTGGCACAATCTTGGCTCACTGCAACCTCCACCTCCCAGGTTCAACCGATTCTCCTGCCTCAGCCTCCCAAGTAGCTAGGACTGCGTGTGCCACCACGCCCAGCTAATTTTTGTATTTTTAGTAGACACAGGGTTTCACCATGTTGGTCAGACTGGTCTTGAACTCCTGACCTCAGGTGATCCAGCCGCCTCAGCCTCCCAAAGTGCTGGGATTACAGGCGTGAGCTACCATGCCTGGCCTGATACAACTTTTTAAATGTTAGCTTTACACAACAAATAATTACTGAAAGTTTATTCTGGAGTCAGCATCACGCTATTGAGAGTCAGTTCTTAAAATCTGCAGGCTGTCATCAGCGTACTCTTAAATTGCTGGCTCTCAAATTAGAGCTTTTATCCATAATTGCCCTATCCAGGAATGTGTTTATTATCATTTCATGCCTGAGACCCACATCTGAAAATCTAGTCTGGATCAGAATGAACCAGCGTAAGATGAGTTTAGAGAGTTTCCAGCACAAAGCTGCTTGCTTTCTGTCGATTCAGCTTGTCAGAACACAGCTTCTTCAACATGGCCTTCTCTTCCTCTTGCATTTGCCCAAATCTCCCTCACTCTAACACTGGACATGTCTTGTCTTACAGAAATGCAGGCAAAGTGCCTACCAAAACAGGATTCACAGAAAAGCACAACTGCTGAAGCCTTGCAAAGGCTGGTGCCCCTGCCATGATATTTATGGACATTCTCCGTATAGCTCCTGGAAGAACAGCTGCTGGAATCACCCGCCTCCTGGAGAGAGGTTAGGTTACAGAGCTGGTTGGGGATACAAATTCATTCGTGGGATTCTGGGATTTGTTAAGGTAGTTTCCAAAGAGAGGGAAAATGGAGCATATTTCTGACTTAGTTTATGGCTATTTAGGTACCAGTGAATTGTAGCTGTCAGAAAGTCCATATTGTACCACTTACTTATTCACTTAATCCAGTTTTCTTAAGTACCTATTGCATATCAGGCATGGTTTTAAGAGTGTTGGGATTCAATAGTTGGACGAGGCTCCTGCCAACAACATGGTCTCTGCCCTCAAAAAGCATATAGTCTTTGTAAGTAAGACTATTATATGTAACTAATTTTTTGAGTAAAAGGCAATTTAAAAAATGTGACAAATGCTGTGGTAAGTAGAGGACATATGGGCACACCTGCTTAAGATATATAACAGTGATGAACTCAGAAACTCAAATATCCACTCAACACTGGAGAAACAAGCCAGGGTTTCTGAGTGTGAAATGCCTACAACCCAAATCCCATCACAGACTAAATCAGAACCTCTAAGGAAATTCACTCTGTCAGTTTTCTGTAGTGTGTTTTTTAGCAAGTTAGTTAACTTCGAGTCTCAACTTATCCTGTATTATAGGAGAACAACAGTATCTGTACCTCGTGGTTGCATAGCGCACTAATGAGAACACAGTAAACATTCAACAGAGCACTCAGCTTCATTACCCACCAAAGTAGGGTTATGTGATGGTCCTGAGGCCCTGGTCAACCATTTTTTGGGGGTAAAGAATGCCTTTTTAAGCCAATAACCTATGTGTTTTTAAAGCTCTCCAATTATTTATGAAGTCTAGCTAGAACTTCTTTATGAAGTTCTCTTAAAACACTTGCTCTAAGAAGCAAAATTAAAGGCTGGAAGGAAAAAAATTGAAGCTAACTAGTGAGGCAATACTAAAACAATTAACATGACTTTGCAAACTACATCTGGAATCAACAATACACCAAAACACACCAATTTTCTCTTTTCAAAAGCAAGCAGCTAAAATCTCCTCTGGAGAACCACTGTCATAAAAAGGACAGAAAGGTGTCTGAGCTAATACTTTCCATAGTGATCTGGATTAAAGGAATGAAGTGCTATTTTTTTCCTGCTCCAGAAACTTTTACAGAATGCAAAGTCAAATATGGCTGAAGCTTAAGAGAATGACAGTACTATGAGTATCACTCCTTTTGAGAAGTCTTGCTTTACTTCTTATCTAAAAGGCATGTTTAAAAATACTTCAATGGCAAACATCCTAATTTAAAACAGTCAACTTTTGGAAACATGTAGAAATAAAATTCTAAGCACCATATTCAGCTTTGGCTGGACAGTCTATTTCAAATGGAAGTCACAAGCCTCAAGCAGTTAAATAGAAAACACAGGAGAATGAGAGATTACTGACCTAGATGTATACAGTGAGAAGACAGTTCCACAACAGTCCTGTTAGGAAGACTAGCAAACACCTACATATCAGATTATAAAACCTGGGTAAGAACTACAATTATTCTCTATTTTATGTATTTCTATAGTCCATATTCTATTATATAAAATTGAATTTCTGTCTAGGTCTGTTTGATTAAAAGGGCAAAAAACTTTCCTGTAATGTTGCAGTCTTTGTTTCAATAGTTCCAAGGACTGATTTCTAACTAAGAACAAACCATTTGCTTGTTGTAGAAACCTGGTCATTTAAAACTATGAAATATGTTTGTCACAGAGGCTGATTTTACCCATTAACCCAATCATCACTACAACCTTACTTAAATTGAACTTGAATTCAATCAGTATAAAAAGGACCATGCAGATTTTAGAAACAAAGGCCAAATAACTTCTCTGTTAAAATTTATTCTTAAAAGGGAAAGAAGTTCTCTCAATACATTAGCTTATGAAAGAATTCAGAAACTTGATCGATACTGTCTATGTCTTACCTAAGTCGTTGTTTTTTGTTATAGCATTAGCTGCCCTGGTTCGTGGTCCCTGCTGTGTAAACTGATATCCAAATTTAAGGATATTTGTATTTTCTTCAAGCATCTTGGCCATTTCCAATTCTACAGCTGTCCCCAACTGCTGCCTCTGGAATAATTAGAAAAAAAGAATATTAATAAACTAGATCAAAATACTTTTCAAGGTAAATTAAGACATTCAGGCACATGCCGATTCTGTGATCTCTTTAAATGTTTCCAATTCCTACAACATATACATAGCTCAGTAGTTCCAAGGACTGATTTGTAACTGAGAACAAATTGTGTTTGTTGTAGAAAACTGGTTACTTAAAGCTACGAAATGTTTGTCACAGGAAGCTGATTTTACCCATTGACCCAATCATCACCACAACCTCAGTGGAACTATATTTCACACATACAGACACACACATACACACACAATAAACTTTTTCTTTCAAAATAAACAAGTTCAGTAATATGATCATATAGACATCAAAAAAGTGTGAATTACTATAATGAGATATCACTTCATACCCATTAATATAAGCATAATAAAAAAGATAGATAATAACAAGTATTGGCAAGAATGTGGAAAATGGAGACATTGCTGGGAGGAAGGTAAAATGGTGGAGCTGCGATGGAAAACTGTTTGGCTGCTGCTTAAAAGTTAAACACAGAGTTACCATATGACCCAGCAATTACACTCCTAGCTATATACTGAAGAGAAATGAAAATCTATGTCCATACAAGGGTATGTAATGAATGTTCACAGCAGCATTATTTCTAGTGGCTCATAAGTGGACAAATGCCAAATGGAATAGAATATTATTCAGTCATAAAAGAATGAGGTACTGAGTATATTACAATACAGATGAACCTCCAGAACATTATGCTAGGTGAAAGAAGTCAGTCACAAAAAGATCACATATTGTTTGATTCTAGATATAAGCTACCCAGAAATCCTAAGAAACAGAAAGTAGATGAGTGATTGCCAGAGCCTGGTGAAAGGGGTATGACTGCTAATGGGGATGGGGTTTCTTTTTGGGATAATGAAAAGGTTCTGGAATTAGTGGTAATGGCTGCAAAACTCTACAAATATACTAAAAAGCATTTAACTGTATACTTTAAAAAAGTAAATTTTACTGTATATAATTATATCTCAATAAAAATTTAAATCATGGATTAAGAAGCATGGGGTTAATTTTTAAGACATAATCCTTTTTTCTACCTTCATAGTTTATATAATTTATTTACTTAGAAAGACTGAAGCAGATATTTACCAAATATTTTTTTCAAATAACTGCAGTTATTTTTTCTATTAAAAATTAATAGCTACTCTGGATGGAAACATTTCTAACATGTATCTCTCTGCCTCTTACTTACAAAAAGCCTACAAGGTGGACCTTGCCAGCACACAGCTGAAAAACTGGAAGGTAGACTAAGTCACATGAAAGAGTCCTCTCAGTTCAAACTGGACAGCCATCTAAATTCTCTTAAAATGATCTAGGGAGATTATACACCTTTACATTGTATACACCATTATACACGTTAAGTTAATATTCTAGATACCCCAAATGTCCTCTCTTTTCAGCCCACCATCTTCCAACAGGGATCCCTGACAACCCTCCTCCCATCCCCATCCTGAGTTGCCAAGCCCTACACAGCAGTGTGGGCTGTAGTTTTCTCCAAGTTACTGTTGTAGAACATTGACCTGATTGTCAATCTTGAGCTCTGCCAGGGTTTCATTATCTCTTAATGCATCAATCAGTGCTAGAATCCCAGCTCCTGTGATAAAGTTAGACTCCACATTTAAGCTCTTCAAAGTTTTGTTCACTTTCAGCATTTCTGCAAAAGCCTAGAAATTAAATATTGAGAGATTAAAATTTGATATAGTACCTACTACATATTGTACATGCCATAAAAAAATACATTAATTAACATAACTGCCTTAATGTTTGTCGTTAGTTGTTTCAGTTTCACACAGTACCCCATAGCTCTCAAATGTACAGCTGTCCCTCGGTATTCACTGGGGGTTGGTTCCAGGACCCCTGCTGATACCAAAATCTTCAGATGCTCAAGCGCCTTATATGAAACAGCATAGTATTTGTATATAACCTGCATATACCCTCCTGTATACTTTACATTATCTCTAGATTACTTAAAATACCTAATACAGGCCAGGTGTGGTGGCTCACGCCTGTAATCCCAGCACTTTGGGAGGCTGAGGCGGGCGGATCACAAGGTCAGGAGTTCAAGCACAGCTTGACCAACATAGTGAAACCCCGCCTTTACTAAAAATACAAAAAAATTAGTGGCGCATGCCTGCAGTCCCATTACCTGGGAGGCTGAGACAGGAGATTGCTTGAATCTGGGAGGTGGAGGTTGCAGTGAACTGGGATGGTGCCACTGTACTCCAGCTTGGGCAACAGAGTGAGACTTCGTCTCAAAAACAAAAACAAACAAAAATATCAAATACAATGCCTACACATCACTTCATTCTCATGGATTCAACATAGTACCTGGCATATAGCAAATTCAGGTTTTACTTTTGGAAATTCACGGCATTTTTTTTCCATTTTTGATCCGAAGTTGGTTGAACCCATGGATGACTGTATCTACTTTTCTTTTCCTTTCTTTTTGAGACAGGGTCTCGCCCTGTCACGCAGGCTGGGGTGCAGTGGCATGATCACAGCTCACTGCAACTTCTGCCTCCTGGGCTCCACTGATCCTCCTACCTCAGCCTCCTGAGTAGCTGAGACTACAGTTGTGCGCCACCATCCGGGCTAAGTTTTATATTTTTTGTAGAGATGGGGTTTCATCATGTTGCCCAGGCTGGTCTTGAACTCCTAGGCTCAAGCGATCCACTCACCTCGGACTCCCAAAATGCTGGGATTACAGGTATGAGCCACTGCACCTGGCCTGTACCTACTTTTCATATGTACCCTGTCATAATCCTTAGATTTTTTTGGTCACATGTAATTCCCTATTGGTGACAGTCTCTACTCCTCATTCCCTACTTCATGCTTCTTTCTTCTCTCTCTCTCATTCTTTCAGTTTCTGTGTTAGACCAACTTCATCAATGTCCCTGGAACATCTTTTCTTATTTGGGTCTTGCTGTAGCTGGATAACGTGAAGCCAAAATGAGGGTAAATTATGTACTAATTTCCAAGGCAGAGGCGAAAAGCAATGGTCAAGGCAGAAAGCCAGAAAGGAGCACAGATAATCAGAATCAGAAGAGCACAAAGGCTGCGGAGAAGAAGGGGCTAAGGAAATATTAAATTCCTCAAGTAAATGGTATGTCTTCAATCTGCTTCTGTTTCATTTCTCACAGGATACGGTACAGTGTTAGACATTTGACTCAGTGCTTAATAAATACCATATTGATTAATTAGCAGAAGCCTACTAGTGAAAAAAAGAAAGAGGAGGGAGACTGGGAACGAAAGAGAGAGAGGCAGGAAGAGAGAAGAAGGGAAGGAAGGAGGGGAAGAAGAGGAAAGAAGAATGAGCATGAGTTTATATAAAACAGCCCCTTAGAGGGATCAAAATCAAGGTTAAACTATAGAAGATATGGGTAAGGCCAAGCTTAAAGGAAAGGAAACAGGAGATACTAGAAAAAACTGTGGCTGATATCTACATACATGTACTTTATATTAGCAACAATTAGCTACATGACCTGGAACAAATCCCTTATCCATACATTTATTCAAATATTAATGATGGTCTATTATTTCATTAGCACTGTTCTAGAGATTCAGAAATAAAACATATTGGTCCTTGCCTGGCAGACCATTCATTCTAGTTGGGGAGGGATACAGATAATAACAGTAAGCAAAGCACAATGTTAGAGGGTAAAAAGAAAAAAGGCACAATAGGGCAGATGGGGAATATTGGGGGTGGGAGTGGGGTTGCTATTTTATATAGAGTTACCAGGAAAAGTCACCTAGAAGGTGACATTTCAGCAAAGAGTCAAAGTGATAAGGTGAAGCTTTGTGGATTATTTTAGGAAGAAAGTTCAAGGCAGAAGGAACAAGTGTGCAGGCCCTGATTAGGGAGTCCACATGGCATGTTTGAGTAAGTACAAGAAGGTTATATGGCTAGAGTAGAATGAAATAAAGGGCAAGTAAAGGAGATGAGGTCCACTTATGTGAAGCCTTATAAGGCCATTGAAATATTTTGATTTTCCTCTGAAATCTAAGTGAAAAAAAAAAAAAGAAATATTTTGATTTTTAGTCTCAGTGAGATGGGAAGCTGCGAGCGGATTCTCCTAATAGGAATGAGATAAATTAAGTTTTAAAAGAATCACTCTTAGTGCTATGTAAATAATTGATTTGGGGTAGGTAAAACAGATGAAGGTAGTCCAGTTAGGAGGCTGTTGCAATAATTCAGGTGGGAAAAGAAGGTGGCTTGGATCACGGTGGTAGTTGTGAAAATGGTGAGAAGTGGTTGGACTCTGAAATATTTTGAAGATAGGACTAAAGGTATGTTTAAGGTTGTAAGAAAGGGATGTCAAGAATGATTCCATTATTATTTTTCTTTTTTTGTGCCTGAGCAATGAAAGACTGAAATTGCATTTAGTAAGATAGAGAAGAGCACAGAAAAGCAGGTGCAGGATGGAAGTCAGGAGTTTGTTTAGGGACTTACAAGTAAAATGTACATTAGACATCCAAGTAAAACTGCTGAGGAGGTAGCTGGCCATGAATATGGGGTTCAGGAGAGAGGTATAAACTGTAGATAATTCTGGGAGTCATTAGCAAGTACATGGAAATAATATATGTATTTCTGAGATCACCCAGGAAGTCAGTGTACACACAGAAAAGAAGGACCAAGTTCTGGGCCATTCCAGTATTTAGAGGTTGAGGAGATGTGTAGGAACCAGCAAAGGGCTTTGAGAAGAAATGTCCACTGAGGTAAGGGGAGCCCCCAAGGGAGTGATACCCTCAAAGCCAAGTGAAACCAAAGGTTTATACCATGATCAAGTGGGATTTATCTCAGGAATGAAAGGTTGGTTCAACATATAAAAGTCATGCCAGAATGCAGGACAACAACCATATGGTCATCTCAAGAGACGCAGCAAAAGCATTTAACAAAAATCCACCTCTAGAGGAGTCCATAAATGGAATCCTCTGCAGATGTTAAAATAAAAGGTGGTAGATCCTTATGCACTGATACAACAAAAATTTAAAGATAAACCACAGAGTGAAAAATCAAGTTGCAGAACAGCATATACTACATGATTCCATTTATGTTTTAAAAAATTCACAGGAAGGAAAGGGAAGCTGGGAGGGGAAAAAAAAGGGAAAAAAATCATAGGAAGGAAATACAGGAAAAAATATATACAATAAGGTGGTAACTAATATACTGCCTAATAGCGAGCTAAAACATCAACTATAAAAAAGGAGTAAATCTTGTTCGTAAAAATCGCCACTGTAACACATCCCGGCTACATCATAATTTTGATATTCTCAATAGTAGCTTACTTACAGCAGCAACAGGGTCATTGCTCCGGGTGGCTGCAAGACTGAAACATTTCACATGTGTGTTGGTTTCCAAAGCCTTTGCAAAATCTTTTAGGGTTGGAATTGGGATATTCTTGAAAGTCAATAATACAAAACATCATTACATTTGAATTTCCATTATATCTAGTTTCTATTAATCAAGTACATCTGTATTTATTTTTTGCTTTAAAATGCATTCAGAAATTATACAAACACGTAAGAGTAGTCTACAAATGAAAACAAATAATGCAGCTTCCTCCATATTTATCTGACTTCTCTGTGATGGAGTATTTATATAAACTACTGACTCAGCAGAGCACATATCACCATTTCTCTAGCACATAGGTTTAAAAAAAATTCTCACTGTTCTCACCTTTCATTATTCATTTTATATGAAATTAAAAATGGATTTACTTTTCTACAAGGAGAGAGATGCAGGAGTCCATCTCTCATGAGTATGATTCCTGAGGCAGACAGTTCTCAGTCACTTAGTTTAAGCTACAAAGTACTAAAAGAGATGAACCCCACACTACTTGAAGAAGAGAAAATAAAGTTATTGATGGTGCTGATTTCTCTCTGTAGTATCCGAGACTTCAATTCCCTCTAGTCTGGTTGTTTTCAGATCATTACTGTTTATTTAGAGAAGGAGATACACAGGGACCAAATTAAAAAAATAAAAATAGGCCGGACGCAGTGGCTCACGCCTGTAATCCCAGCACTCGGAGGCTGAGGCGGGTGCATCACTTGAGGTCCAGAGTTCAAAACCAGCCTGGCCAACATGGTGAAACTCCATCTCTACTAAAAATACAAAAATTAGCTGGGTGTGGTGGTGGGCGTCTGTAATCCCAGCTATCCACGAAGCTGAGACACAAGAATCCCTTGAATCTGGGGTGGGGCAGAGGTTGCAGTGAGCCAAGATCAAGCCAGTGCACTCCAGCCTGGGCAACAGAGTGAGACTCTGACTAAAAAAAAAAAAAAGTTAGTAATCAACTAAGAATATAAGGTTTCTCTGAGGCGTTCCTTCTTTTACTCACAAGAAGGATCACTTCCTAGAGTAGCATAGAGGTCTTCTTTCCTAGGCTCATGTGATTTCCAGATGCTCTCCTCCCCTCGTCCCCCAATTAAAAAAAAAATCAAGTTTTAAAATGAGGAATTTGTAATGAAGCTATTACACAATGGCTATATCTAAGAGATAATCTGAGTTTACTCTTTGGTAATTAATTACCCCTATGCCCTCCTAATTAATTTCGTCTTTCCTTATACTCCAAGGAAGAGTTGCATTATTTAAAACTCAAATTAAGATCCCAGAAAGCCTATTCCTAGGTGTTTACTCAAGAGAATTTAAAATATGTTCACACAAAAACCTGTGTTTGAAAGTATATAGTGACTGTACTCATAACCATCCCAAACTGGAAGGAACCCATATGTCTACCAACTGATGAACAGATAAACAAACTGCAGCATATTTGACACATTCACTATGGATGAATCTCAAATGCATTATGTTAAGAAGCCAGACCCAAAAGGTGATACTATAGGATTCCATTTATATGACATTCTGGAGAAGGCAAAATGATAGGGAAAGAAAATAGGTTAGTGGTTGTCAAGGGCTAGAGCTAGGGGCAGAGAATGACTACAAAGGGGTATGAGAGAACTTCTATGGTGACAGATATATTCTATATCTTGACTGTAATGGTGGTTGTACAAAATTGTATGTACCTGTCAAAAACCATAGAACTGTACACTAAAAGGGAGAATTTTACCATATTTAAATTTTACTTCAAAAAATTAAGTTTTATTTTTTGAGATGGGGCAGTGGCAGGTATTACTATGTTGCCCAGGCTAGTCTCAAACTTTTGGGCTCAAGCCATCCTCCAGCCTCAGTCTCCTGAGTAGTTGGGATTACAGGCATGCACCACCATACCTGGCTAAGGAACTGAATTTAAAAAAAGCAAGACCCACCGGGTGCGGTGGCTCACGCCTGTAATCCCAGCAATTTGGGAGGCTGAGGTGGGCGGATCACCTGAGGCTGGGAGTTCAAGACCAGCCTGACCAACAAGGAGAAACGCCATCTCTACTAAAAATACAAAATTAGCCGGGCGTGGTGGCGCATGCCTGTAGTCCCAGCTATTCAGGAGGCTGAAGCAGGAGAATCACTTGAACCCAGGAGGTGGAGCTTACAGTGAGCCGAGATCACGCCATTGCACTCCAGCCTGGGCAACAAGAGCAAAACTCAGTCTCAGAAAAGGAAAAAAAAAAAAAAAAGCAAGACCCAAGAGACCAAATGTTCTTAGAAGCGGGCAGTATTTAGAAAACCAGAGTGATTTATTCTGACAGTTTGTAGGGTTTACATTTTTAGATGATAAACCCTTCAAAAAGCAAGTTAGAAAATACTATACCATAATACTTTAATAGCTAAAATATGAAGAAACCTATGTTGGCATACTAGTAGGAGCAAAAACTTTAAAGTAGGAAGAAGTAGAATATTTTATCAGCTGCTCAACTCTCATCTTAGGTTCAACTGACTCAAAGCAATACAAAACCATTCTGATTAGCACACTTACCTTTATATTATTCAAATTAACTTCAACAAGATGAGCATCATTTTCTTTAATTCTCTTCAAACTCTCTTCTACGTTGGTTGGATTTGGTGGCTCATCAAATACTGGAAGAATATTTTCACCTTTGACCACATCTGCAATGATAAATGAAAAGAGCAGCAGCTGATAACTATTATAGTGGATGCAGATACTGACTTGGTAACATTTCTTTCTCTCTCTCTCTCACACGTATTTATTCAACAGAACAGATTTAAAAGTTCCATCCCCACAATTCCTAAAAGATCCTTTATGTGTTGACACACATTTATTTATTTATTTATTTAACTTATTTTTTTCAGATGGAGTCTTGCTCTGTTGCCCAGGCTGGAGTGCAGTGGTGCAATGTTGGCTCACTGCAACTTCTGCCTCCCATATTCAAGTGATTGTTCTGCCTCAGCCTCCCGAGTAGCTGGGAATACAGGTGCTTGCCACCATGCCTGGCTAATTTTTGTATTTTTAGTAGAGATGGGGTTTCATCATGTTGGCCAGGCTGGTCTTGAACTCCTGGCCTCAAGTAATCTGCCCGCCTTGGCCTCCCAAAGTGCTCGGATTACAGGCATGATTCACTACGAATGGCCTTGACACATATTTAAGCATCCAAATACAATTTTACTGAATATAAATACCAAACATATTTAACATTTAATTTTTTTGCCATGTATCTTCAAAAATGAGTATTTTCATTGTCTTAGTATATTACAAGATATTTTTACCACTCAAATATATTTAATAGCACAAGTTGATGCCATTTGTTTTTTAGCAATATTTAAGATAAAGTATTAGCATGATAAAATCTAGCATCTCATCATTTCTCTGAGATTTGACTGATAATTGGCATAAAGGCAGTAAGAATCACAGACTTAAAGAAATACAGCCTAAATGAGAAGAATAAGGTGATGGAAGGGCACATTACCTCTTCCTCCCATGGAGAATACTCTGCAGTGGGAAAACAGGGAGAACTTTCTGCAAGAAAGAAGGAATCGGAAGAAAGGTAGGAAAAAGGAGCAGAGAGGGAGAGGAGGTAAAGGTACACAGAAGAGCTACTGAGACAGAAGCTCCAAAATTTACTGCCTTCCCTCATTCTCACTCCCCAATCTTTACCTTAGCTACCCACACATAACAGGAATATGATGCTTCAAAGTTGAAAGACAGAGGACCTGAAATCCTTGAGCCTTTTAATGAGATCACTGTGCTCTGATGCATGTGTGTGGAGGTCTATGAACACCTATAAAAGGTAAATTTTATGGATAGATTTTCGGGGGGAAACATTACTTTTTTGTGGTCATTCAATTCAAAGACCACAAAAGCTCACTAACTGGTGAATGACCACAAAAAAGTAAGAGCAACTGACATGGAAAGGCTGACCAGGTTCAAAATGGACTACTATTTGGCTCTTTTCCTTCCTGCCTTCCTCTAGATTTTAGGAGCAAAATTCATCTTGAGAAAGGGCACACTGATTATCCAATAAATTCCATCTAAGAGTATCTTGTTAACACACCCCCCCACAGATACGCACACACACAGCATCTTGAGGAGATCAACGTCAATGAAGGATTGAAAATTACTTTCCTGAGGTCAGGTGAAATATCTGAATATATTTAGTCTGGAGAAGTATATATTAAAAGAAGGTGTGCTAGCTGTTTTCAGAGTTATCCTGTAGATGTCGAGGAGACAAATTTAGTGCTGTTCTGAAAGGCTGGATTAGAACAAGTACAGATTGCCAAAAAGCAGAACTTGGTTCAAGACTAGGAAAAGCTTCCTAATGGAGCTCTGCTAAACAACAGAGAGTGGACTCCCTCTCACTTAAGTTCAGCAAGGCAGTCTTCAAGATAGCTCGGGAAGAACTTCCTCACTGAATGCAAAATTGAATGAGTTCTAATTTTATAAAACCAAAAACTACATCCTTTGGAGTGGGGAAAGAAATCTCAAGAGTCTTGCCCCTTAATAAAATAATGAATCCAGTCAATGGGATGCAGAAATTATTAAGTAAAAATTTCATGGGGAACTTAAAATGGATGGATCAGGCTGCCTACATCTGAACCCACTGATCAATCTCATTTCCCCAAAGAGGAAGGATCAGACTTGATAAGCTTCTTAATGTGATTCCACTACCCATGGAGCATCATTGCCAAAAGGGACCTGCACCTGCATCTCAACAAGCCACTAGACCTAACAGTTTACAGAAACATAGGTGATAAAAAAACATAAAATGATACCATAAGGTTGAAATCAGCCAAATCCAGAATGTGGAAAATTCTATGACAAATAACCCAGTTTCTTAAAAAATAAATGGCATAAAAAAAAAAAAGGAAAGAGGTTAAGGAGAACTGTTAAGAAATTAAGGGAGACTAAAACGACAAACAACCAAATGCAGTGTGTAACCTTTTTTGAGCCAATCACAAAATGACATTTTTGAGAGCATAGAGGAATCTGGACACAGACTGGTTATTAGATGATACGAAGAAAATACTGTTAATTTTTAAGTTTGATGATGGCATCATGATTACATTTTTTAAAAAGCCTTTATCTGTGAGAAAAACATATGGAAATATTTATAGGTGATGTAATACAAATGAACAGGATTTGCTTTAAAATACTTCAGGAAAAAAAAATTGAAGGGTTAGGGAGGGAGACAGAAGATGAATGAAACAAGGCTGGCAAATGTTAAAAACAGCTGAAGCTGGGTAATGAGTATATTATTATCTCTTACATATTTTTGAACATTTCTACAATAAAAATTTAAAAATGAGAAGGGGGATGGCCAAATTACAAAACATCGTAAAATGGAATGTTATACACTTGTCTGTATGAGGTAGATGTATACATATTAACTAGAAAATATGGTCCATTGCTAAGTGATACACTATATAACATGGGTTAAAATCCTTACCACTGACTTTGTGTAAAATACTGAGGTTACTTAATTATTTTAAAATCTCAGCTTCCTCACATGCAAATTAAAGATAATATCTATTTCACAGAACTGTTGTGAGGGCTAATGAGAGTACTCCACATCCAAGAGCTGTGCCCTGAACATGACCCACAGTAAGCATTCAAAAACATTTAGTCAGCTGGGTGCAGTGGCTCACACCTGTAATCTCAGCACTTTGGAAGGCTGAGGTAGGCAGATTGCTTGAGGTCAGGAGTTTGAGACCAGTCTGGCCAACATGGCGAAACTAAAATACAAAATATAAAAATACTAAAAATACAAAAAAAAGTTAGCTGGGTTTGGGGGCACACACGTGTAATCCCAACTACTCAGGAGGGTGAGACAGGAGAAATGCTTGAATCTGGGAGGCGGAGGTTGCAGTGAGCCAAGATGGTGCCACTGCACTCCAGCCTGTGTGACAGAGTGAGACTCCATCTCAAATAATAATAATAATAATAATTTAGCTAATAGAATTATTAAAAAATTAAGTTGCAATAAATATTTACAGTATAATCCCATTTTTGTAAAAAACAAGAGACTATGTATAACACGTATATATTAGTATAAACAGTGCAGAGTCTGGAAGGGTATACACCAAATTGTTAAAAGGGTGATGTTTGGGGAAGCAGAGGGCATGATGGCTGAAGACACTTTTACTTCTTCCCACATATACTTATGTATTGTTTAAATGTGCTACAAAGGCATGTATCACCTTGCTAATTTAAGAATACCCTAATAAAATAAAATAAAATAACTGAAATTAAAAACAAAAAGAATACCCTATAAATGAATTTTTTTTTTTTTTTTTGAAGCAGGACCTTGTTCTGTCCCCCAGGCTCAAAGTGCAGTATCATAATCATGGCTCACTGCAGCCTCAATCTCCTGGGCTCAAGCCATTCTCCCACCTCAGTCTCCCAAGTAGCTAAGACTAGAGACATGTGCCACCATGCACAGCTAATTTTTAAAATTTTGTAGAGATGGGGGTCTATGTTTCCCATGCTGGTCTTGAACTCCTGGATTCAAACAATCCTCCTGCCTCAGTCTCACAAAATGGGATTGTAGGCATGACCTACCACACCTGGCCCCTACAAATGAATTTCTGAAAAGCTCTGCTTTAGGCTATATAATACTTCACATCAGACTGAAAGCTTTAGGGGCTGAACAGTTTTGTGGTTTCTCCTGAATCTGATGTTATAATGTAATTTCTTTGGCAGTATTGTTTTGCATTTCTTGAAAATTAGTAATATTGATAATAAAATATCAACAAAACCAAGTTTGATTAGTTTTTATACTGTTTAGTATTAGTGAGGTAGAGTGGTTTTATTACATTTGCTGATACATTAAGGACAAAATATTTAATACCCTATTTTCAATGGCTTTCTGGATTAGTACCACCAAACTGAAATGTCAGGTTTCAAGTACGTGCATATAACATCTAGTATGTGAATACTGAAGCTGACACAAGGCAAAAACAAAATATATTTAATAAAGGATTAGAATTCACAAACCATTTTAAGTACTCACTTGAAAAATGTTCTTGGTCAACGCCATTACTACTTCCCACTATATTACAGAACTGTGTATTTGTTATCAAATTGTGCATCCCAAGAATAGCTAAAAATATAGAAAAAGAAAGTTTTTATTGTTTTAAACATGAAGAGTTTTACAACAAAAATTTTCTATCAATAATTTTAACAGTCTCTGGACCTTCTATAAATCACAGATCACACACATAAACACAGAAGAACAAAATGAGTAAAAATTACCTAAAATCTCATTCTCATCAATACTCTTGTTATTTTCCCCCACATTTCTAAAGTTACATTTCCCCATATTTCCAAATTCAGAGTTGGAGGCAGCCTAATCCTAAATGTAAATCTATCCTTAGCTCCATCTGGTGGCTAAGAGAGAAAATGGAAATGATCTATTTTTGCTGTTCATTAATTTCACAAAGTTTCTAGGAACATAATGTGACAAAAAGCAGATTTTCACCTTAACCTTCATACTTTAATGTTTGTTAATCTCATGTCATTAATTTACATTTGGATTCTAAGCTAAGAGTAGAATACTAAAAGTATTAGGTTTTTATATGTAAGAATATGAGCACCCTTCAAAAATGACACTTAGGAGGAAAAATAAATATGGATTTAGTTTTTGATGCCCTTTTGTATAAATAAGGCAGATGCCCGAGGATGTCCTTGGCTCATTCCACTCTGATGAATGTACTATTTACAGATGTATCAGTCCTCAGTCCCTCAATCCATAAGACTCCTGCTCTGGCTGTGGCATCACACCTTGACTTGTCCCTTTCCAAGGTCCTTTCCAAAGAACCATCAGAGCTACATTCAAACTTATTAGTTCTTGGGGTTATTTAGTATGAAGAACTCCCCATGCATCACACTTTTCTATCTAGGAAAATAGGTTGTACATGGTAGGGTGGGGAAGATACTGGTCTAGATAAGAAATTGGCAATAATGACAATAATAGGTTTCGGGTATTGTTATATATTTCTTGAAAATTAGTAATATTGATAATAAAATGTCAACAAAACCAAGTTTGATTAGCTTTTATACTGTTTAGTATTAGAGGTTTGGAGTACTTCATATACACTTCAGAAAAGCTGAGAAAGTGGTGAGTATAGCTCAGAACTGACTGTTCCAATCTACTTTCTAGTTACACATCTCTCTGTCTTCTGATAAAGTGGTCATCAGCAGATGACTCTGAAGACTCTGTTCCAATGCTCAGGTGGGAGAGCTGCTAGCTGAGTACCAGTTGATGAAAGATTTTAGAAATACTTTCAAATATGACAACATGGGAAAAGATGTCAAACAATACAATACATTCTCAATATAAACATTTCACTATTGAGAGTACAGAAATGAAACTCTTTATGTCAGCTTTATCATGTAAAATATAAAGCCAAATATGTGGCTACTGATTCAACAGCACTTGCTAGGAAAAGCAAACATCTGTATAATGTATATATAGGTATGTGCTGCTTTTTCCCCTCTCCAACCCACACTTATTCGCAAATTAACTTGTTTTAGGTGATACCTGCGAGGTCACACAATTCTGTATCAGAAGCACTTGTCAAAGCTTCTTCTAATTCTGGATCAAGAGATACTTTTTCTTCTGTAAAAGTCTGTACAGGTTTCTGTTTGGGGATAAATATTTTCCCTGTAAAATAAAGCACTTTGTTAATTCTACTACTACTGCTATTAACTCATTACCATTTTATCCTTGTAACCAAAGTATGTACAATTCAAGTTAAAGGAAAAGATGAACATCATCGGTAATTTTGTTTTATCGCTGACATAGATTTTTATGTTTCCAGGGTAATATTTTGGCTGTAAAAGTTGGAAAGAAAAGGGCAACTGAGAAATTTTTCATTTGTGGATATAAAAATTGGCTCTTTTTAGTGTAACTGTGAGTTGCTTTATAAATACCAAATCAATCAATAAAAGAAATAAACAATAAACCTATAAAACTTCAAAGAGATTTTTTAAAAAACAGAATCTAATTTCTTATTATTAAGCAACAAACTATTACTGTCACTTGTGGGATGGCAAAGACAATTATGATTCCAGAAATTCAAATTCTGACTGCAAATAAATTTCTACGTCCTGAGTGGTATTCAGAAATTTTTGGTCATTATTCCTCTAAGCCTCAATGTACACTAACAAGCTTAGCTGTTAAGAAACTAATTACTCTAGAAACCTAAAGACTTTATCATATGAAAATCATGTTTATGACCATATGTTCTATGCAAGATTGAAAATATAAAGGGAATGGAAAAATAATAATTACAAATGCAGCACTAGCTAACTAAACAAGATGTACTCACACAACCAGGGTTACTAAGCTTCCATAGAACAGAATACCCAGTTAAAGTTGGTGTAAACTGGTGCTTTTAAAGCTCTCATGTGCATCTTAGTCCCCACGGGATCTTATTAAAGTATAGATGCTAGAGCCGGGCGCTGTGGCTCAAGCCAGTAATCCCAGCACTTTGGGAGACAGAGGCGGGTGGATCACCTGAGGTCGAGAGTTTGAGACTAATCTGACCAACACGGAGAAATTCCATCTCTACTAAAAATACAAAAATTGGCCAGGTGTGGTGGCACATGCCTGTAATCCCAGCTACATGGGAGGCTGAGGCAGGAGAATCACTTGAACCTGGGAGGTGGAGGTTGCGCCATTGTACTCCAGGCTGGGCAACAAGAGTGAGACTCTGTCTCAAAAAAATAAAAAATAAATAATAAATAATAAATAAATAAAGTACAGATGCTGATGGAGCAGGTCTGAGTGGGGTCTGAGATTCTGCACTTCTAACCAAACTCCCAGATGATGCTGATCCACAGCAGTTAATTGGAAAAAGCAGGCTTACAAACTTGATTTTTTTTTTAGCAACAGACATCCACCCCCCCACCCCCCCACAAACAAAGGCCAGCCTATATGGCAGTATGTATACCTGATCTTAGTACCAAATTTTGGAATTCTGGTGATTGGATAATCTTTATTACTGGTTCACAGGTAAAGAGAAACCCAAATCATTATGTCCTGATAATTCCATACTTTTCATAGTGGTTGACATTACAATTAAAGTGGCATACAGTTCAGGGGGGCAAAACTTTAATTGCCATTTCAGGATAGCTAACATTTTCCTGAGCTCAATCTACCTGTATTTTCAACTGTGTACGGCAGTAGTTCTAAATGTTACATGTACAGTGGCTTCACTGTGAGAGCTTTAAAAAATTCTCATGTCCAAGCCCCATCCCAGAGATTCTGATTTAGTTAATCTGGTGTGCTGCAAGGGCAGCTGAATTTTTTAAAGCTCTCCAGGGATTCTGATGCATAGCAGCCAAGGTTGAGAGTGGCTGGATTATGGTATTCACTGACTAAACAAAACTACACAAGCTACTTGCCACCAAAAATGATCAGTATGTGAGGTAATGTGTATGTCAAATTTAATTTAGCCATTCTACAATGTGTTCATGTAAAAAAATGTTATACACCATAAACAACACAATTTTTACTTGCTAATTTAAAAAAATGCACAAGCTATCAAATAGCTGCCCATGTCTTATTTGAGGGACCAATGGAATCTAAAGCATCATAAAAATCTAAGATGTTTATTTTTTTATAATCCTTATCCACATTCCTTAGGAGGCATTATTCGTATCTAATGTCCCCCCATACAAAAATTTTTGCTAATGCTTACAAATACAAAATGAATTGCAGCAGAAAAAACAATAAGGCAAAACAAAATAAAACTCCCAAGGACCTATATAATTCTTCTGTCATATAGAATTTTGCTCTATTTTATACCACTCTGACATAGCTTGGCACCTCTTCTGGCACTCCTCTTTATATAATTTTTCTGTATGTAGAGATTTTTGCTATAGAGGTAGTTGATCTTTACAATATTATGTTTTTTTAAAATACATAAAGTGATTACTTCATTGTTTCTTCTAGGTTAGTTGAACACCAATACACTGTAATAAGTTATATTTTAATGCATATATACAAAGTTTAGTTATAAACTAGAAGTAAATAAATAAATTTTCTAAGAAAGAATAAACTAGTAAGGACCTAAGTTTAGTATTATGAATACAAAATCTAAGGAACTCTCAGCAAATTGATTTATATATTTATACAACCCCTTTCAAAATCTCAGTTGGTTTTTTAATAGAAAGTGACAAGCTGGAGAGATCCAAGATGGCCAATTAGCAACAGCTCAGGAATGTAGCTCCCAGTGAAAGCGCAGAGAACGAGTGGACGCCGCACTTTCCGACAAATTTATGTTGCCCACAGACCGGGAGATTCCCGGCAGAGGAGCCCCATGGGTCGCCAGCGCGACTCTCTTGGCGGGCGCGGCTGTTTTGCCAGGTGCCCTAGCGCGGCGCTTCTCGGTGCGGAGTATACGGGACGGACGGGCTCGGCTGGTCTCATCCCCACAAGGAAAACAGCAATTGGAAGCGCTGAGGACTGAGAGTTTCACAGCAAACACTGCGAACCGGGAAGGTCCGGCTCTGTGGGGAAGGGGCGTCCGCCAAAGGAAAACTAAGAAACAGAAAAACTTCATCACCGGGCAGAGAGATCCAAGATGGCCGCGTAGCAGCAGCTCAGGATTGTAGCTCCCAGTGAAAGCCTAGAGAGCGAGTGGATGCCGCAATTGCAGACGAATTTTTGATGCCCACAAACTGGGAGATTCCGGGCGAAGGAGCCACACGGGTGGCCAGCGCGAATCTTTTGGCCGGCGCGGCTGTTTTGCCGGCGCCCCGGCACGGCGCTTTTTGTTGCAAAGTATAAGGGACTGGGGGCCCTTTTAGTCAGGCTCTGCTGGTCTCATCCCAACAAGGAGAACAGCAATTGGAAGCGCTGAGGACTGAGCAAGCACAGCTGAACCCGGGAAGGCCCAGCTCTGTGGGGAAGGGGCGCCCCCCGAAGGAAAACTAAGAAACAGAAAAAACTTCACCAACAAGCCGCACGTCCACTGAGAGACCCAATCTGAAAGTCGGCAATTACAAAGACGACAGCTGGATAGCTGGATAAATCCACAAAAATGGGAAGAAAACAGTGCAAAAAGGCTGAGAACACCCGAAATCAGAATGCCTCTCCTCCTACAGGGGATCGCAGCTCCTCATCAGCAAGAGAACAAGGCTTGACAGAGGATGAGTGTGATGAACTCACAGAATCAGGCTTCAGAAGGTGGATA
>CAUYQU010065027.1:0-15947 GCA_963574635.1 Cheracebus regulus | reverse complement strand
ACTGGCCACAAGCTCAGAATCTGGACCCAGCGTCCCCTGAACCCAGGACTCCCAGCTCTGCGTCCAGAACAAGGGATGGGGGTGGGCGAGCATGGGGGTCTTCCGCACAGGAAGCCCTCCCTCCACACCTGTCACAGGTGAGACCTGTGCAGCATGGTGGAAAGAGGAGGTGTGGCATGCACCTGACTATGGTGCCCATTCCTTCGTTGGTCCGTAGGGGCCTGGACTCCGAAGACAGGCTGCTGAGCCCAGTAGAAGCTGAGGTGGTGGGGAATGGCAGCTTCTGGGACTGAATGAGGCTCTCCAGGCACCTTCCTGGTGTGTCACCTTCCTCGGGCCCAGCCAGAAGCGGTCCTTCCCTTGGGGGAACAGGAGCATTAAAGCAGAAACGCTGGGAGCAAGTTCATACTGTTTTTGACTTCTTTAAAGGGATTTCTGAGCTACAGAGAGACTAGGTCATGAAGCCAGGCTGAGCCTGCCCATGTGCTGTGCCCTTCCCAGTGGCCTCGGCTTGCAGGCAGATGTGCTGGGTGTGGCGTACAGGTTGTGCAGTGCACAACTCTGGGAGTCTGTGCTAGTAGGGTGCAGACGGCAGCCAGAGGGGCTGGCCATCACAGCCTGGCCTCAGCACCGTGTTCTGAGCTTCAGCATTGGGGGGATGGCAGCCAGGACGGTGGCCCTGACATCAGGAAAGTGTGGCAGAGCCGGGAAGTGGGAACTCTCCCTGGGCGGGTGAGGACACGGTCTCAGAGCTGAGAGGGCCACTGCCTCACACTGGCCTTGGGTAAAAGTGGCAAGGCCACCTGAGGAAGAGCCTGGCAGGGAGAGTCGGAGCCGCCTGCCTGTGCTGTCAGCCTGGCCAGAGGTGGCCGAGCAGCCAGGACAGGGAGGTCTGGACTGAAGGATCCCTGGAGCACGCGTCACTAAGCCCACCCTGGGGTCACAGTGGGCGTCGTCAGAGTGTGTTAGATAAACAGGGTTGTAACGGCTCCATGCTGGACGCAGGTGTGCGTTATTCATAGCCATGGAGCACCCGCAGGACTGGAGCCCCAGACACAGCCTGCTGGGAAGGGGTGCTAGCGAAGAGCGGGTCTCTGCCACCCCCCTGGTCTCTGAGCACCTGGTGCATTCCGGGCACCTGCAGGCATCTGCCTGGCCAGAGGGCAGCTCTGTAGCCAATGCTTCTCTAAGCAACCTATGGTCCCTGAATCCGGACCTGGTGCCCACAGGCAAAGGCAGGTGGGGTGCCTGTTCTCAGGGGCGGCACGCTGGGCTCCCGCAGGCTCCCTGGGGGTGGAGGCAGGAAGGCACCGAAAACACTGGGGTGCATCCCTGGGGCCCCGGATGGAAAGAGAGTAGCGGGTGGGCCTCTGTGCACAGGACGGAAGGGGGCCCCGGGGCGAGCCCCACCTCCGTGGCTCTTTCCTCACCTGTGAAAGGGAGGAAGGCGTGTGTCTCTCCAGCTCAGACATGCCGGGGAGGACCAAGGGCCTGGGGGAGGCAGCGCTTGGCCAGAGTGGCTCGTGGCTGTGACCAGGTCCCAGAGGCTGTCCTGTCTCCCTGGGTCCACCTCAGCATGACAGCCTCCCGCTGATGTGACGGCCGACCGCCGCCCTCCCAGATGGCCCCCAGAAGCCGTACCACACCGCCATGGGCAGCCAGGCCCAGGTGCCCAGGAGCTGCCCGGAGCCAGCCCCACACCACCCCGGCTGGCTTTCTGCTGCTTCTCATCCTGAGCTACCTAAGCCCAGCTTAAGCCACGCAGCCCCCTCCCCACACTCCTGCCAGACCCTGGGGCGTCGGAGGGTTCCTTCACAGAGCAGCCTGTGACTCAGACCTCAGCAGCTGTCCTGATTTGGAGACATGGTACTCCACTCAATAAAGATGATTTGTTAAAAGTATAAATGAATGCGTCTTGTCTGGGGGTGGCAGGGAATCGTGTCGTCACCTCCCTGACCCCCTCACTCCTGTGGGGCCGGCATTTCCCCGCTGAGGTCCAGCCTGCCCTCCTGGCACCGCCCAGGCCGTGCAGCCCCCGAGGCCACCCTGCTCATGCTCCCTGTCCGTCTCCCTGACACGGTGCCTGAGTCGGCTTTGACTCCATGTGATGTCTCTCAGCGCCGCAGCCTCTAAATTAAAAGATTAATGAGCTCAGGGAGCCTGGCACAGGACTGCCCGGGGCGCTCTGCTGTTCTGCATGGGGGGGCGGGGGTGCTGTGCCAGCGCCATGTTGCAGGTGGGGCTTTAGAATGGAAACAGGCCTCTTGGAGAGAAGTCGGGAAAGCGTGGGGAAACCTCAGGCTCTTTGGACACTGAGGCCAGTGCTGCCAGGACGCTCGTCGGAGCCCAGTGAGATCAGCCATTGCTGACAGCTCCTCTGATGAGCAGAAAGGCCCACGCGTGGAGGAAGAGGACAGGCTTCGCTGCCGGGAGGGCGGGCGGGAGACCGTGTCCTCTGAGTCCCTGCCCAAGGACCGTGTGTGAGGAACTCCATAAAATTTTATGGAGTGAATGAACTCGCCCTGCTTGGCTTCCGCGAGCCACAGCCTTGCCAGCTCTGAAGGTGAAAAGGCAGGTGGCGTCCGCCTCGACTCAGACAAACTTGACTGCGCGGTGCGAGGTGTGGCTGTGGGGACACTCGGGGGCCTTGCCACGCACCCGGCACCTGGTCCTGCGGTGTGGGGTGTGCGGCGCGGAGGCTGGACGCGGCTCAGTGACTGTGACGGGCGCAGCTCAGCGTCCTGGGACTGAGTTATGCGCACCTCACTGGCAAAGCCACATCATCTCACCTCACGAGATACAGAATTTGCGGTGTCGTGGGTCGACAGGCTCTGCCCTAGACAGTGTGGGGTACAGTGGGTGTGTGTCTGGATGTGTGTCCCCTGCCTGGAGGGATGCCGGGCCCTGAACCAGCAGCCCCCCAGCAGCTCTGCCGTCCCACGGGCAGCCCAGGATGAGGGTCCCGAGCCGGGGCCTGCACAGCTCCCGGAGGGGCGTGGGGGCAGGGTCTCAGAGTGGGGCTGAGTTTTTCTCCACATTCGGTCCCCGGCTGGACCTTCGGAAACCCAGGACTATGCTTTGACCCCGGTTGACAGCTTTCGGGGCCCCCAGGGATGCTCTGGCCTCTAGGCTGGAGCCCCGCCCCTCTGACCCCAGCCCTCCGGCCATTCCCGCCGTGAAGACCCAGGACGTTACCCAGTGCAGAGACCGAGAGGAGTCCCGGGAGGGGCCCCGTTTCGATCTCAGGGCCAGTCTCTGTCTCTGCAGTCTCAGAGGCCTGGGAGGGGCACACGGAGGGCTCCGCCAGACCCTCCTGCACAGAGCCCCTCCCCAGGCCCCGGCCCAGCCAGAGGACGGCAGGTTTGGGGTGGAGGTCGGTGGGGCCTGAGCACAGGCTGGTTCGGGGGCAGGTGAAGGGTGTCCAGGTGTGTCCGGATGTGACTGGGAGCTCACTCGGCCGTGGTGGGGGAAGAGGGGGGACGCCTCCCCGGCGCCTGGGTGGTAAAAGTGGCTTTCCTCCTCCAGCAAGGTCCCCAGGTGGAAATACAGACAGGCCCCTTCCGCTGCCTGTTCTCCCCACGGCGGGGTGGGGGGAGGCTCCTTGGAGTGCCCTGCTTTCCAGTTCCCTAACATGAAGTCTGCCGGAAAGTCCCCAGGACCCCGACCCCCACTCCTTAGAGAAGCTGCCCCGGCCTGTCCTTAGCCCTCCCCACACTGCCGACCCCAGGCGCCCCTCAGCCCACCCCTCACAGGATGGGTCACCACCCGGCTCCTCCTGGAAGCTCCTCGGCCCCCAGGCTGCCCTTCAGCTGGGCCCAGCGGCCCTCCTGCCAGTCCTGCCAGCTGTGGACTGCACCTGCTCCCCAGGCACGGCCTGGTGCCATCACCCGGACACCCAAGGACAGGCTTGGACTACCCATCTCAGGCTCCACCCAGGAGAGGGTTTGGGGGGCAGCCTGGACCTGCCCGTTTTTTCACAGGCTGTCCTAGCTGCCCGGGACTGTCCCGGTTCTATCCCCGGAAGCCCTCATCCCCAGAAAACCAGGGGAGGCTTAGGCTGGGAGGGGTGGGCCGTGTGCAGCCAAGCCCAGGGCAGTGGGAGGGAAGGAAGGGTTCGGGGAGGAACCCTGCTGAGGGGTCCAAAAGACAACCCCGAGGAGAGCTTCACGGAAGCCCTGGCTGAGCAGAGATGCCGGCGGGCAGGGCGGGAGGGGAACAGCGGAGTGAGCGCTCTTCCGCTAGTACCTAGTGCTTCCAGGAGCATCTCAGGAGCTGAGGGGCATCTGAGGTCACAGACAGAAAGCTGCATGGGTGGCCGGGCAGGCATCTGCGGCGGCAAATGTGGGAGCCACTGAAGGCTCTTGGCAGGGGAGGGACGGGCAGCTGGCATCCAGAAAGCCCCCTGGGCTGCAGCCTGGAGCCCAGCCTGGAAGGGCAGCTGGGTGAGACGAGGCTGAGCACACAGATGCAGGGGTGGGCAGAGGGCCAGGCGGGGCTGTGCCGCGCGGACCGCAGGGTCCCAACTGGCTTCCGTCTGCCACAGTCACCGCCCCCGCCTGGAGAGCGTTTGCTGAAGGAGCTCAGCTCCAGAAAGTGCTGTTTAAAGACTGAAGAGCTCCAGGCAGGAGACGGCAGTGTGTGGGTTGACTGTCTCCCACCCGCAGCTGGGAGGGAGGGCAGAATCCTGGGGGCACACAGCGGGGTGTGGTCCTGCCAGGGCACGTGGAGCAGGGGAGGTGCCAGCTCTCATTTTCCTCCTCACTGGAGCGAGGCCCTGGAAGGCCACTCCAAGGGCGGGGCGGCACGCTGCCTGTCCACACGGGCTCTGCCCTTGGGGGACCCTCCGCTTGGGTCCAGCCAGCCCATCCCGTGCCCCTTGCGGGATCCTGGCCTGCCGCCTGCCCCCGCCTGGACCCCATCCCGACGGTGCTCCCCTCCCAGTCTTTCCCAGCTGCAGGCTGGAGCCCCCCACTCCCTGGCCTCCCCCGGAGCCCTCCCCAGCACTGCGTCCTGCACGCATTTCCCAGGTAAGACCCTACCCTGAGAGCATCCCACGGAGGGGCCGCCCAGGACCGTGAGCCACTCAACCGGAGCACAGACACCTTTGAAACAAGAATCTCTTGGTGCAGGGGATGGCGGAGGTGGAAGTTCACGCCGCCCAGGGCAGGACACCTGGCTGCGTCAGGAGGGTCTTGGCCCAGCTCGCCACGAGCCGAGGGCTTGGAGAGCACCGTTCTCCTCCGCTGTCTCCCCGGCTGCAGGCCCGGCTCGGCTCGGCTGGACCAGCGGCCCAGTGCCCCACCCCGGCTGCTGGCTGCTGCATTACTCCCAGAGCAGCCGGGTTGGTGGCAGAACTGGGTACCTCGGGGTTGGGACTGAGGCCAGTTTCCTGGCTGCGGGGGCCCCTCTAGAGCCCGGGGCCTCTCCATGCCTCGTGCAGACCCCTCGCTCTCCAACTCTCTCTGCTTCCTTTTCTGCTCTCAGCCAGGCCCACCCCATGACCTCCACATCATAAGGGGGCCTGACCTGGGGCAGCGACTCCATCTGGAGAGTCCCCCCCACCAGCAGAAAGTGGATTCCTGTTTAATTAAAAAGCTAGGCCAACATGGAGAAACCCCATCTCTACTAAAAATACAAGTTAGCTGGGCATGGTGGCACACGCCTATAATCCCAGCTACTCGGGAGGCTGAGGCAGGAGAATCGCTTGAACCAAGGTGGCAGAGGTTGCAGTGAGCCGAGATTGTGCCACTGCCCTCCACCTGGGTGACAGAGTAAGACTCCGTCTCAAAAAAAGAAAAGAAAAGAAAAAGCTAGGCGGCAGGAATCTTGGGTGGTATCCGTTCAGCTCTGCCTGGTGCACCCATCTCAGCGCCATCTCTGTCAGATGTCTGCTGTGCCCGCCAGTGACTGCCGGGCACAGCAGCGGCACCTACGAGGGTGATGGCAGCGCCCGCACCCCGCCTTCTCCTCCCTGCCCGCCCCCTCCTCCCTGCCACCTCCAGCCTCTGGCATCCCCAGCCCATGCAGTCACCGAATCCTCTTCTCCCCGGGCGTGGCCCAAGGGAGGTTGACGCCTCAGCCCATGCCTGATGTTGAGGGAGCAGCCCCAGACGCAGCTCTGCCCCTGGGAAGCCGTGGAGGGCGAACAGGAGGCTGTGCCTTGGAGACGTGGCTCTGGCTGGAGCGAGCTCCCTGCACAGCACGGTGGACCCTCGATGAAGGGAGGAGGCAGCTACCTCAGCGACTGCTGTGACCGCCGAAGATGAGTTGGGCCGCACGCCTGGCCTGGGGCTCCAATCACGGCAGTGCCCTCCCTCCTGAGTCTGCCTCCTGGGCCTCACTTTCCCCAGCTGCACATCGGGGAGCGAGGCCCTGAGCGCCAGGAGGCTGGGAGCTGGTCTACAGCTCCTCCCAGGGCACCCTCCCTCTTGGGCAGAGGCCAGCAGCACACATGGGCTCTGGAAGATGGGGCTGCCCGGTCCATGCAGCGCCCACCTCCCACACAAGCCACCTGGCTGCACCGCCGGGCACCGTGCCACTGCCTAAGTAGCTGACTAGCATGGCATCAGCCCCGCCAGGCAGCCGAGGCCATCGTCTCTCTGGAGGGTGCCTGGTGGTTTCCTCAGGTTGTGCCCCCAACTGGCCATGAACCCAGGGCACCTTCCTCGTGTCCCCTGCACTGCAGGGCCTGTCCTTCCTTCACACCCAGACCCAATTTCCTCCTCCTACAGAAAGCCTTCCCTGATGCCACCAACCTGTTCTGTTCTTCCCAGACACGCCATTGGGCTGAGCCAGCCTGAGGGTGGGGACCAGCACATGGGCCAGGAGTATAGCTGGGGACTTGGGTGTAGAAAGAGAGGGTCTCTGATCGCCTTGGGGGGACCCCAGCTCCCACATTCTCCAGCTATGTGATGTTCAGCCTCAGTTTTCTCATCTGTAAACTGGGGTACCTGACTGATGCCAGGTCATGTGGGGAGTTAGAGAAGCCAGCCTGTGAGAGGCCAGTCTGAGGCCTGGGGGCTTCGTGCCTGCAGCGCTTCCCACCTCCCTGAGTCCCCGCACCCCCATCCCGGCCTAAGGGCTCCTTGAGGGCAGGGGCGGGGTTGGGCCAATGGGAGAACAAGTAAGGACTAAGCTCTCCCCCCAGCTGGGAACCCCCAGGCCCTCCCCTCAACAGCAAGGACCCTAGACCACCCACCCACCCCATGAGCTCTGCCCTAAGTATTCCTTTAGAACCCTCCAGTGGGCGGCTGGACAGAGCACCTGGGTGTCACATGTCCTGCAGCCACCACACACGTCACGCCTGGGGCCTCACCACCCATCCAGCCAGGCCCCGAGTCCCGCCCTGCGGCTGCCACTGCCCCCCCTCAACGACGACTGCTCCTCTGTAACATGGGAAGGGCTCCAGGGCCAGCGCGTGGACGTCAAAGTGAGACAAGTCCCGTGACCCAGGCCTCAGGCTGCGTCTGCCCCGAGTGGACCCACCAGCTCCCGGTGGAGAGACGTCCCAAGGACCCCACGCGGAGGCGCCCTGAGTGAGGACATGGAGGTGCCCCTGTGCCAAATTCCGCCTGGGCCCAGGGAGGGGGCTGCGGCAGAGCTCTGCCCGACGGCTGCACGGCTTTGAGACGGGTCCTCCCGCAGCTCCAGGAGCAGGAGGCCTGGGACAGGGCAGGGCTGCCTGCCAGGCTGAAGGTCCGCAGGTGGCGGTGGAAGAACATATGTTACCCTCACAAGTGTCCTGGGGAGATTTCTAGAGACAGTGTTTCACCCAGGTACCAGCTTTGAGGACGACCCGGGACGAGGTGGAGAGGAAGGCGCCACCCGGCTCTGCCTGCCCCATGGCGGTGGGATAGGTCTGCCCGACCTTGGCTCGAGGCAACCTTGGAGGGACCGGCTCAGCTCGACCTCAGCTCCTCAGGAGCTTCCTCCTCCCGGCAGGGGCTCGGGTGAGCGTCTGGTCCCCAGAAGGGCCCCGGCCTTCTACTTTGCACACGGGACTTAGAGCTGCCCAGGTCCTCTCCCTGCTGTCTGTGGGAGGGGCTGGCACAGCTCTGGAGCTGCCCCCACATGGCACCGCCTTGACCTGGGCTCGGGGATGGGCAGGGGTCCCTTCCAGCCACCTGTGTCTCCAGGGGTTCCTACTGTAGCCCATCCTGTGGCAGGGGCTGAGTCTGGGCATGGTCCTTGCATGCTCCAGCAATGTGGAGGGTGGTCCCGGGGCAGGACCCAGCTTGAGGCCAGACCAGAGTTGGGGGAGATCTGAGGAAGGGTCTGGGCCACACCAAGCCCAACGGGAGCCAAGAGAAATGGGTCCCCATGCCACTGAGAGCGACCACCTGCCTGGGCCTCCCCAGGCCCACCGTCCCCATGCCCCCAGCCCTCTGTGACCAGGCTGGTGGAGAGCAGGGCCCACCTGGGACCCACAGCAGCCAGCCCACCAGGGCCTGGGATCGGGGACCAGTGAGTCCCAGAGCTGGAGATACAGCCAAGGAGCCCTGGGGTCTGCGACGCACCAAGGTCAGCCCTGGGGACATCCTTGGGGGTGCCCAACCCGCTCCTGGCCCAGCAGTGGAGAGGCCCGGCCTGGAGGGGCGGGAGCCTGGGGAGCACGTGGACATACACGAAGCTGCACAGACCCTGCCCCAGCCTGGGATGTGGCCGACGGGGGTGGGGGGTCTCTCTGAGGCTGGCGGCTCAAGGGCTACCCACACTCCTCATCCTGTCACCTCCCCTCCCCTAACCTGTGGGGCTGGCGCAGCCCTGGACAGCCACAGCTGGGCCTGGCAGTACGTGGCGGCTCCCCGGGCATGTTCACGGCCGCAGCTGTCTGCAGGGTGTCTGCATGGCAGGCTCCGGACGCCCTTCCCCGGGGTTGGGGGGGCCTCTGGTCCAGAAGGGACCATGCTGTGGGCAGGCCCAGATGCTCCGGGGTCCGTGGCCATGCTGGCCCCAAGCCTGGCCCGCCTGCCCACGCCCGTGAGGCTGTCTTCAGGAAGATGGGGCAAAGCCCAGACTTGGGGCCTGAAGAAGGAAGCTCAGCCCACACAGAAGGAATCACAATTGCAGCCAGAAGCTCCCCCTCCGTCTGGTGGAGCTGCTGCGGACAGATGGTCAGAAACTGAGTTTGCTGTGGGGGCAAGGTGTCCCTGCCATCCCCGGTCCCTCTAGGGGGGCAGCGTCGCCCCCCTCCAATCATGGCATCTGCAGGGCTCCCGGAGGCCCCTCCCACAACTCAGGCCAGCCCTGGGGGCAACCCGTGCCTGCTCCGCTCCGAGGTGACCTCCACCCACAGCAGGCCCTGGGAAGCACAGCCCGGGTTCCCCAAGATGTCCCTGGTCCACTCTGGGCCCTCTGGCTACCGGGTTTTGTTTTCAGTGGCATCTCTTCCTCAGTGATGGCCTGTGCGCCAGGTCTCAGCCCAGCCCCTCACGGGCCAGCAACCACCTGGGTCCCACCGTCCCCAGCGCCTGGATGCTCACGTTGGGCTGGACACGATCACCATGCCCTGGGCCACCTGTGACAGAGGTGAGACTTCTATCAGCCTCCCATGCCCTGGGCAGCCTGTTACAGAGGTGGCCCCAGCCTTCGAGGGTCACAGAGACCAGGGTGACAGTCTCCATCAAAAGCAACCATGGCACCTAAGGTGGGCGCCTGCTACCTCCCTGGAGGTTGAGATCGAGGCCGGGCCTGCGGGGTGTCTAGAGGGCCCCGTGCAGGGCTCTGGCCTCTGCGGCCTTCCCTCCCTCCAGTCCCCCCTGCCTGAGCTCGCATCCCGGCCTTCCTGCCCTCCAGAGGGGCACCAGCCATGGAGCCTCGGGCCTGGGGCTCTTATGGCCCGGGGCTGCTGTGAGCGGCTGCCCTCTGCACAAAGCTGGCTCAGGGGCCCTGGAGCCGGAGGGGTCGCCTCTGTAACAAGTGACTTCAGGAGGCCCCAGGCCCTGCATTCTTTCCATCCCCCAGCCCAGAACCTGATTTCTGAAACCAAGTGTCCTGGGCCTCGGGGAGTGTGGATGGGGCTACCAGGAGCTCACAGGGCACTTCCCTGGCCCCGGAGTCTCCCAGCCTGAGCTTTCCTGCCCCACACTGTCCCCAAGGGACCGGTTTGCTGACACTCGTCTCATGCCAGTCATGTAAGGCCAGGGCCTTAGCGCCCCGTGCCCCTGCCTGTCACCCCCTACCATGGGTCTCCCCACACCTCTGGAGCGGGACAGTGTGGACGGCCCTCTGGACTGGTGTGGGGGCCCTGCTTTGGAGGGGCTGCTGGCCAGTGGCACGGGTGAGACTGGAGCCAGGCGGGTCTCACCACCTTTCCTCTCCCAGGACTGATACCAACCCCGTTGTTCAATGCAACGGAAAGGCGCAGCTGGGAGCGTGGAGCCCCGGCCGTGTTCGCTGCTGTGGTGCTCGGGCTGGCCCTGTTCCATCCCCAGGGCCACCTGCTTGGGGTGCCCTGACCCCAGTCACCAAGAGCTCCGAAACGAAGGCGTAAGTTCCACGGGCTGTGCAGGGAGGGGCAGAGCCGTCCCAGGACAGGCGCTCATTTGGAACCGAACAGAGGGCTGCAGACTGAACAGAGGCGCTCTGACCCCACAGCAATGGGGAGCCACGGTGGGTCCTGGAGCAGAGGGTGTGCTCTGGGATGTGTCTGAAGCTGATGCTGACAGCAGGTGTGGGTGGACTGAGGGAAGATGGAGGCCAGGGGCTGCCAGGGCAATGCCCAGGAGCAATGTGAGGAGGCCCCAGGGTGCGGGGGGGGGGGCAGGGGCCGGGCAGGGGGTGGGGGTCTTGGCCAGGACGCTCTGTAGAGCTAAGGACCACCCGGAAGAGGGTAAGTCTCAGGGGCTTGGATCCCCTCCTGCAGCCGAGGACTCCGGGGTCCCTGCTCTGCGCCCTTCAGTGGGGAAGCAGACCCTCTGAAGTGCTGGGCCGGCAGGAGGCGGGATGAATACCCATGGCCTGCCTGGGCCTGCAGGATGGGAAGGTCTTCCTGGTGACCAGGCCTCCAGGAGCAGGCGAGTGGCCCAGGCCTGCGGGCAGCACTTCCAAACATCGGCCTTCGCAGGGGTGCCCTCCCCTCCCACAGCCTGGCTGCCCTGACAGCTACCGGCAAGCGCGTGCCCACCACGGTTCCTGTGCGGCAGTCCGCGTTCTCAGGGAGGGGCTCCAGCCAGGGCAGCGGGCACCTGGCCCAGCCTCACTGTGGCCCCTGGAGGCCCAACAAGGGGTGACGAGTGGGCACAGTGCCTTGGAGGGGGAGGAGGAGAAACTCCCAAATGAGGCCCACACCTCACAGCAGAGTGGTTCCCTGGAGCCAGCCCTGGCCCCGTTGTGCCCCAAGAAGGCCTGGCTGGCCAGGGCGGGGCTCCTGCGGGGTTGCCGGCACCACAGCGTCGGTGCAGGCTGTCACCAGGCAGTCCAGCCACCCCAAGGGCAGGTGCTAGGGAAGGACCCTGTCCCATTCCCTCCAACGCCTGTGCTGGGGCCACTGGCAGTCACGGGAGAGGCAGAGAAGGCCAAGGTCGGTGCCAGCCCTCTCAGCCTCGCGTCCAGTGTGTCCAAGCCAGCCTCAAGCCGAGCCTGGCCACCCACAGTGAGAAGGGGGGTGAGGCCGGGGCCCAGCTCCCCTAAAGTCCTGCTTCCGGGAGCCAGGGCCAGGACCCCTCCCCAGGACCCCCTGCTAACTGGGAGGGGTCAGCGCCTTCCCTTTGCCCTCTACCCCCAAGACATATGGCCTCCTTGACCTCTGTATGCTCAAGGAAGTCTTGCCAGGACTAAGAAAATCTGCCCCAAGCTAGGATTCCAGCTGGTGCAGATGGTCCCAGGCCATGATGGGACCTATTCTAATCCTCCCAACAACCCTGCATTCCAATGAATGAATCGAATCGGGACAGCGGGCTGGGACAGCTGATGTTCCAGAGGAATCCAGGGACGTGCGATGAATCCATGCCCACTGGGGAGCACCCACCAGGAGGGAAGAGGCCCAGGAGAATGGGCGCTTGCAGGAGGCCCTCCGGAAGGCTTCCCGGGTGGGGTGACGCTGAGCCTCCTGCCGTGGGTGGGGCTGAGGGAGGCAGGCCTGGGACAGTCAAGGTCAAGGCTCCAGCACTGCCCGAGCAGGAAGCCGCACAGGATGCTCTGGAGAAGCAGGGCGGCAGCAAGGGTGTACAGTCGGGCCCGGCCACTCTGCCAAGCCTCTGCCCAGCGGCTGCCTTCCCGCAGCGGCCTGTTCTCCCCGCAGCCATGCCAGGAGGCGTGTTGGGGGCTGACCATCAGCTTCCCCAGGCACTGCTGTTGCCAGCTCCTCCCACTGCGTGCGTGCATCTGGCTGCCCAGGCTCTGCCCCATGACTTCCCTCCCACCCGGACCCCGTTCCCTTCTCTCTACAGGCCCAGGGGGCCTTACTAAGCCTCCAGCCTCCTGGGCACCTCCAGGCCCTTACTGCAGCTGCTCTGGCGTCATTCTCCGTCCCGCAGGAGAGCTCCCGCATGGCCGCGTGTGCTCCGCTGGGCAGTGCCAGTTCCGTCTCCACTTGCCTCAGACACGGCACAGCTGGACCCCCACCCAGGATCACAGCTCGGGTGTGGGAAGGAGGGCGATGGAACAGATAATGAGCCCATCAGACCTGGAGATGCCGGGGGCTGGCGAAGCACCAGGCAGGGAGTCCGGGACCCGGTACAGGAGTCGCATGGTCCTCAGCCTACACCCCGGGGAGCTCGTCCAGCCAGGGCCAGGGCAGAGACAGTAACTGCGGGGTGCGGGGTCTGCTCTGGCCACCACCCTGCCTGTGGGGCTGGAATGGGGGCTCCCAGAAAGGGGCCGGACTCCAGCCCCCGGAGGACAGGGTATTAAGCAGCCAGCAGCGGGTGAACCCCAGGGCCAGGCCGCCACAGCACAGGGGTGGGTTGGGGGTCCCAGGTCCTGGCTCAGCCTGACGGGCCTTGCTGTGAAGCCGCCCTCAGAGAGGGCAGTGGCTGGTCTCTCTTCCCTTATGGAGACCGATGCAGCCAGACAGGGGCCAGAGGCCCAGTGAATTAGCCACGGAGGGGAGGCAGCCCTGCTCCGAGCTGCGCAGCTCCAGACGAGGCGGTGGTTCCAGCTGCTGCAGGGCCTGAGGGGCCACTGCCCACCTCTGCCGGCCCCACCCAGCAGCAGGAGGCTCAGCCGCCTGTCCTGGAAACCTGCCAGGACTGCCAGGCAGGGGAGCTCCTGTAAGCGCCCATTCACTCCCCTGGGCCTCTCCCCTCTGACTGGGCACCCCTGGGGCAGGGGTCGCAGAGGGGGGTTCCTGGGCCCTGGCCAGCTGCTTCCTGGGCACCTGTGGGGCCTGTGTTGGCTTCTGGTCCCTCTGAGCTGGTGCCTTCCCGCCTGCCTGTGGGTGGTGACACTGGGCTGGGATGCATGAGTCCTCCGCACGCTGGCCCCAGGACACAATCAATACCCATGAGCCTTTCATTACCTGGCTCTTAATTATTTAGCACTGACTGGGAAGGCCCCATACCCTGTCCTCCCCACCCCCACGCCATGGGGACACAACAGAAAGTGCCTGGGAGCAGGCAGGGAGGAGATGCTGAGCACACAGTGAGGAGACCACTCCTGGAAGCCCCCAGCTTGCAGCAGAGAGGAAGAGAGAGAGAAAGGGAGAGAGAGAGAGAGAGAGAGCTAGCTTCCCTGGTGTGGGAGCCCAGGCTGTTCTTCCAGGAGCAGGAGAAGGGGAGGGAAGGAGAGAGGAAGGGGGCACTACCCACCCACCCCCAGCCAGCCCAGGGCCACTCCACTGGCATCACAGCACTTAATTGGCACCCAGCCCAGGAGATGAGGCCTGCCTGTGTGCTCCCTACAGGCCCAAGGTCCCAGTGAAGCTAGGCGGGGGATCCAGGGCAGCCAGATGCCCCACGGGTGGGGGAGAAAGACCTGGCCAAGCCCCCTCGAGCTCCCGGCGCTCTTGCCAGGGGCTGTCCAGAAGCCGCTCCTGAGTGCCCACTGGCCACATCCACTCTGTATCCTCTAAGAAAGCAAAGCAAAGGAACGAAAGGGGAGAGGAGGGCAGGGCCAGGCCTGAGGACTGCAGGCCCCTGGCCCTGGGGGAGTTTGTGGGGCAGCTCTCAGAGGGTCAAACACAGCCCTGGAGAGACACCCAGATGCAGACTCCAGTCTCAGACCAGCCCTCACCTTGCTGGCATGCCCCCGTCAGGTAGCGGTCCCCATGGCATGGGCCATCCCGTGGCAGAGGGGTTTCAGGGAGGGGCTGTTCCTGTGGCCTGTGGCCTGTGCTGGGGGCACACGCCAGCACAGGGGCTGAGCAGCCCAAGCCAGCAGCTCCAGCTGCTAGACGGAGTGCGGATGCCGAAGTCCTAATCCCCAGGATGCAGAACCTTATTTAGAAATAGGGTTGTTTCACACGTGACTAGAAAAATGAGGTCACCCTGGAGTCGGGCAGGCCCCTCATGGGACGTGACAGGTGTCATTATGAAAGGGGAGAATCTGTATACAAACGCGAGCATGGGCAAGCACCGAGTGCGGCTGCGAGCAAGGGTCGGGGTGACATTTCCGCAAACCGTGGACCCCAGAGACGGCCAAGGACCTCCAGAATCAGGGCGAGAGCGGCGGAACAAGTCCCCTCATAGCCCCAGAAGGACCCAGCCCTGCCAACGCCTGGGTCTTGGACTTTCTGCCTTCAAAACGGTGAGGGAATAAATCTCGGTTGTTTAAGCCACCCCTGCTGGGGTTCAGGCAAACCTCGGAGACGTTGTGGGTTCCATTCCAGACCACTGCCATAACGCCGGTTTCAATTCGGTGAGTCACAGGAATGTTTTGGTTTCGCGGTGCAAACAAAAGTTATGTTTCCACCGTACTGTATTCGACTCCGTGTGCAAAGCATCCTCTCAAAACAACGTGCTGACCTTCATGAAAACACATGTCCTTGCCAAACAGTGCCAACGGCCGTCTGAGCCTTCAGCAAACCATTGTCTTGCCGGTGGGGGTCTTGCCTCCGTGCTCATGGCTGCTGTCTAAGGGAGGTGGCGAGTGCCGCAGGCTGGGGTGGCTGTGGCAATTTCTTAGGACAACAGTGAACCTGGCCTCCTCAATGGACTTTTCCTTTTCTGAAAGATTTCAGTGTAGCATGCGATTCTGTTGGCGGCATTTTAACCGCAGTAAAGTTCCATAACGTTGGAGTCAGTCTTCTCAGCCTTTGCCAGTGCTCTGTCAACTAAGTGCTGATGGAATATTCTAGATCCTCTGTTGTCATTTCAACAGTCCACTTTCTTTGCTCATCCAGAAGAAACCGCTTCTCACCAGTTCAGGTTTTTTCATGAGGCTGCAGCAATTCAGTCCCATCCCGGGATCCACTGCTAATTCCAATTCTGCTGTTTCCACCACACGTGCAGTTCCTTCCTCCACTGAAGCCTTGGACCCTCAGAGTCCATGCGGGTTGCAATCCACTTCTTCCAAATTCCTGTGGATGTTGATATCTCCACCTCCTCCCATGGATCACAGATGTTCTTCATGGCATCAGGAATGGTGAATCCAGGCCAGATGCAGGATCGTGCCTGTAATCCCAGCACTTTGGGAGGCCCAGGTGGGTGGATCATTTGCAGTCAGGAGTTCTAGACCAGCCTGGCCAACATGCTGAAACCACTGTCTCTGCTAAAAATACAAAAACAAAAAATTAGTGGGGTGTGCTGGCAGGTTCCTATAATCCCAGCTAATCAGGAGGCTGAGGCAGAAGAATTGCTTAAACCCGGAAAATGGAGGTTGTAGTCAGCCAAAATCACACCACTGCACTCCAGCCTGGGCAAGATCCGTCAGAGGAATCACCATCTGTGGCAGCTGTAGCCTCATGAATGAAATGTATTTCTTACATAATAAGACTTGAAAGTCAAAATGACTCCTCGATGCATGGGCTGCCTGATGCATGCTGTGTGAGCAGTCATGGAAACAACATT
>CAUYQU010065022.1:0-26578 GCA_963574635.1 Cheracebus regulus | reverse complement strand
TGAAACTTGTGCATGCTTCGTGAAGTTCTCGTGTTGTGTTTTTCAGCTCCATCAATTCACTTATATTCTTCTCTAAGTTGTCCATTCTCGTTAGCATTTCGTTAAATCTTCTTTCAAGTTCTTAGTTTCTTTGCATTGGGTTAGAACATGTTCTTTTAGTTCACAAAAGTTTCTTATTATCCACCTTCTGAAGCCTGATTCTGTGAGTTCGTCACACTCATCCTCCATCAGGCCTTGCTCTCTTGCTGATGGGGAGCTGTGATCCCCTGTAGGAGGAGAGACATTCTGATTTCGGGTGTTCTCAGCCTTTTTGCACTGGTTTCTTCCCATTTTTGTGGATTTACCCACCTGTCGTCTTTGTAATTGCCGACTTTCAGATTGAATCTCTGAGTGGACGTCCGGCTTGTTGGTTATGAAGTTTTTTCTGTTTCTTAGTTTTCCTTCAGCGGACGCCCCTTCCCCACAGAGCTGGGCCTTCCCGGGTTCAGCTGTGCTTGCTGTGCTTCCTGGGTTCAGCTGTGCTTGCTCTCAGTCCTCAGTGCTTCCAATTGCTCTTCTCCTTTTGGGGATGGGACCAGTGGAGCCCGACTAAAAGGGCACCCAGTCCCGTATACTCTGCACTGACAAGTGCCGCACTGGAGCGCCGGCAAAACAGCCGTGCCGGCCGAAAGAGTCACGCTGGTGACCCGTGTGGCTCCTTCGCCGGGAATCTCTCAGTTTGTGGGCATCAAAAATTCGTCTGCAATTGCGGCATCCACTCACTCTCTGCGCTTTCACTGGGAGCTACAATCCTGAGTTGCTGCTACTCGACCATCTTGGATCTCTCTCCGTGTGTGCATTTTGGATAGCTGTGTACTTTTGGTGACTATGCAGTTAGAAATATTTTTCAACCAAGTTTTATGAAAATGCAGACTTTGTTGTACTTTTTTTTTTTTTAAAGCTGTATTGTTACCCCACAGAACATGTCATTGTTGTTTTCTGGGGAAGGAGCATATATTACTAATAGAATGTCTCTGAAATGGATTCATGTGGGGAAAACACCTTTCCCTTCTAGTTTTGAGAGACTTCATCTTGGCTTCCAGGAGAAGAGATTCCCTGATGTTGACACACATAGCCACCTTGGCACAAACACCTTGTGGTGTGGGAAAACAAATTTGTTTTTATGTCCTCTTCTCCCTTTCCACCTTCAGCATAGACTTAACTCCCTTATGCCCCAACATCTCTTGGGATTGACCCCCAGTTATTGGTTGCCAGTGTATCAGGCCATCTGGACTTTCCAGTAACACCACAGAGATGGCACTTTTCAAAATAGCAGCACTTCTGTTTCTAGATTGTAGATCTTTTGATAAATTCTGCCATTTTCATTTCACTTCCTAAAAGTCAGAGTCAGCTTTTGAAAAGTTGTTAAACAACGTGTTAATGTGAAGTGTCAACCCCCACGCCAAACTTTTCCTGTTCAGAACATCAAATGAAGACTTCACTGGGTTTTATAGTGGCTTTCTGATTTTGGTAGTCCATTAAAGGAGGGGGTTTGAAAGTTGTATACTGTTAACTGAAATACCTGCCTGCAATACTGTTATTGTTTATGAAAAGTATAATTAATAAAGCTGGATACAGTTTGGCTTAGAAAAATTAAGAAATTAAAAATATGAAGGCAGAAATGAAAAATGTCCCTAGAAACACTGGAAGATGAAGATGGAAGAAACATCCCAGAAATTAGAATTAAAAAGACTGATGTAGAAAAATAGGAGAAAGAGATGAAAAAATTTGAGGGCCAATTTGATAATAGGGAATAGTGAAAGAAAGAGGTAAGAGAGAAAACAGAGATGGATAAAATTGCTCAAGAGAACGTCTCAGAACTAAAGGATATAAATGGCCAGATTGAAAGAGTCTATTGAATATTCACTGTTATGGAAAGAAGTAGACTTACTGAAGTCATAGCATTATGAAATTTCAGAAAAATAAAGGCAAAGAGAAGATCCTAAAGCTTTCAAGAGAAAGGAAAAATAGGTCAAATGTGAAGGATTAGAAGTTAGAATGGCCTCAGACTACTTTCCTATAATGCTGGATGAGAGACCATGGAACAATGTCTTCTGAAGATGGCTGCTGAATGAGAGGGAGACTTTTAACATATTTCCTTTTGTACCTTTTATACTTTTGTATTTTGAATGTTTTGAATGTATGATTCATTCAAAGTGCAAAGAAATATAATTTAGAAATAGTACTGCTAATGCAGCTGTGGCATTTTTAGTTTAACTCGTGTTTTTATAAAGATTTCCTCATTTTATCTTCACAACAACTTAACTAGAGACGGAGTCTCGCTCTGTTGCTCAGGCTGGAGTGCGTGGTGCAATCTTAGCTCATCGCAACCTCTACCTCCCAGGATCAAATGGTTTTCCTATCTCAGCCTCCTAAGTAGCTGGGAGTACAGGCGTGTGCCACATGCCCAGCTAATTTTTGTATTTTTAGTAGAGATGGGGTTTTACCATATTGGCAAGGCTGGTCACGAACTCCTGACCTCAAGTGATCCACCCACCTCAGCCTCCCAAAGTGCTAGGAGTGAGCCACCACGTGCCTTGCCTTAACTAGGAACATTTTTATTCCTGATGAGAATCAGAGAATCAGGGAGGTTTAATCAGGTGGCAGGTGATGGAGCCAGACCTGGAAGCATTTCCTTCTTTTCTAGGTGCTGAAACAGAGCAGCAGTGGTAGTATATTGATGGGTGTTGGTTATCCCTGAGGTAATAGGGTAAGAGGTGAGTTGCACCTAAATCTGGGGAAGTAAATAGCTACAGGTCTAAGGGTTGGGGCAGTGGCTTCCAGTCTCAACTTTGTGACACTTGTGTAAGATATGTCACAACTAGTTTGTTATCAATAGTCAAATATAAACATTTGTAATTTCCTGTTTTTAAACACTTGCCCTATATATCACAGTCTTAAAAATTGATTTTTCTGGCTGGGCGTGGTGGCTCACTGCCTGTAGCCCCAGCACTTTGGGAAGCTGAGGTGGGTGGATCATGAGGTCAAGAGATCGAGACCATCCTGGCCAACATGGTGAAACCCTGTCTGTACTAAAAACACAAAAATTAGCTGAGGGTGGTGGCATGTGTCTGTAGTCCCAGCTACTTGGGAGGCTGAGGTAGGAGAATTGCTTGAACCTGGGATGCAGAGGTTGCAGTGAGCTGAAATTGTGCCACTGCACTCCAGCCTGGCAACAGAGTGAGACTCTGTCAAAAAAAAAAATTGATTTTCCTTTCTCTCTCTCTTTTTTTTCATCCGAGAGGAGGAAATATCTCCCTATATTACTCAGGCTGGTCTTGAACTCCCGGGCTGAAGTGATCCTCCCACCTCAGCCTCCAGAGTAGCTGGGATTACAGGTGTGCACCACCACACTCAGCTGGTTTGTTTTTCTTGAATAGGACAAAAACCCATAGAGATGCAGCTGGTGCTAGAAGTGCACCTAAACTTGGATATGCCTTCAGAAATATGTCATACTATTTCATAGCAAAATCATCATTGTCTGAAGGGGAAGAAGAGATTGAAAAATTATAGGATAGATTGGTTTAGAGACTGAGCTTTTCAAGAGTTTACTGAACTGGAAAGGTTTTCAAGAGTTTACTAGAATGGAAAAGTTAAATGTTTTATCCTAAGATCATGCTGTAAATGGTGTCAACTCCAGTGCCTAGGTTTTAGGGCTCCTTGTTATTTAATTCATGGTTGTAAATGTACCTATTATTCTGTTCTTAATAGCACAGAATTCAGAACTTCAAGCAAAGGCAAATGAGATTGAGAAAGCATTTCAGACTTCTCAGCAAAAATGGAAAGAAGAATGCAGACGATTTGAACATGATTTGGAGGAAAGAGACAATATGATCCAAAATTGCAATCGAGAATATGATCTACTTATGAAAGAAAAAAGCAGACTAGAGAAAACTCTACAGGTAAAATAGTTTTTATAAAGGAATTTTCCTATTCATGAGACATGTTGTACATTACTTGAAGTTATCCTTGATTTCTTTGCTTCCTTTTTCCTTCCTCCTACCTTCCCTCCTCCCTTTTTTTATTTTTTAGGGGCATTTCTGCTGGTCTCTTTTGGAATGTATTAATAGGTCTACTTTTGGGGGTAAAAAACAGTTTGCAGTCACTAATCAAAATGTTAAAAACCACCAAAGCACTTATATAAGCATATTGTAAGAAGGTAAGAATCTAGAGTTCATTTTGTCCAGCAACATGAAAATTTGGAATTTTAGAAATATGGGCCTTACATATTGGTCTAAATATACGATAAATATAGAAAAATATTTGTATATTTGATATGAGCTTCATTATCTATGTAGAGCATGTTATGTATAGTTATGATATGTAACATATTTAAATTTTACTAAAATTATTGTGAGCCATTTATTCCCTCATTTTTTCATTCTTTTTTTACTCCCTAAAGTAAAAGTGGTATAAAGTTGAAGTTGCTGGTGACTTACAAGGTAGATTTTGAGTTGTCTATATTTGCCATTTTTTTTGAGTAATAAAAAATGAAAAAATAAAAATAAAAAACAAATGTGACAACACCAGGCATGGTGGTGTATGCCTGTAGTTCCAACTAGCAGGGAGGTTGATGTGGGAGGATCACTTGAGGCCAGAAGTTTGAGGCCACAGTGTGTCATGATTGGACCTGTGAATAGCCACTGTACTCCATGTGAGCAACATAGTGTGACCCTGTCTCCAAAAAAAAAGGAATAAAACAAAACAAAGAAAAAAAGAACTGTGATAAAAATGTTCTACCATTATCACTGGTGTAAATGGCTTTTTTGAATTTTGGAAATGTATCTTTACTAAAAATTCATTATACAAAAGCATTTACAAAATGTAAAAGTTTACAAAATGTAAGTGGCTTTTTTGAACTTTGGAAATGTATCTTTACTAGAAATTCATTATGCAAAAGCATTTATAAAATGTAAACATTTTCGCCTAGTGGTTCTCAGATGTTGTCATTGCCAACAGATTTACTTTTGATTTCTTCCACATCAGTAGTATAGTTTGTCTCTTTTGTTTACTACTATATTCCTAGATCCTGGAACAGTAGCTGGCATATAGAAGGGCCCCATTAGTGTGGGAATAGGGAGGTTTAGGTAGTAGCTGGTATTACAAGTCCTTGTATGGGCCTGTTTAACCTTCCCCACATACAATGTTTTGAAGTTATGTGAAGAGGAGGGTGATGGTGGCAGCATTTCTTTAGCCAATCAGCTTGCACCTCAAGATAGAAGATTTTGTTATGATCTCAGTTAGTTACTTGGAATAACTGTGCTTTGATTTTAGGCTATTGGCTTTAAACTGATCTGCACAGAGATCCCTGGGAGAGTTTGGAGTTGAATTGTAGTCACTATTTAGCCCTTGTGGGGAAAAAAGTCTAAAGGCTCTTTGGGAGGGCTTTCTATAAGTTATGAGGGTAATATTTATTATACAGATCCATGCTACCATTACATGGACATGAGAGGCTTTCTTTCTCTCAAATGTAAATCATAGACTTTTTCTTCTTCTGTTAATGGGAACTTAATTTAAAACCCTATAGTTAGAAAATTAGGCTTCTCAGCACATTGCATTTTATATTTTTAAGATATTGAACCAAATTAGATCTTGCAAATGTAGTACACCTTGGAAAACCCAAAAGGAAATGTGTTTTTTCAAGTATTGTTTATCGATAGAACGAGAAATTACAGTCCATACTTAAATTTTTTGTTTTTTGCTTTTCAAATTTTTAACACTCCAGAGTTACCTTATCCTAATTTGTTGCACAGAATTCTTTTCTTTGCTCCTTTTTTCCCTATTGGAAATACATTGTTCTGTGTCAAATTTATATATAAATTATCAGGGATAATCCAAGCACTTTGATCACAGGTAGAGATTTCCATATTAAATGGACTCTACTTTGTTTATATATATCATATGATATCATATATTGACATTTTGTTCAAACCTCTAAAGTTACATTTTTCAGAAAAATTGGATCAAATATATGCCTATATAAACAAGTATATTCAGCCTGTTGCTTAAATATACTTATATTTAGGTAATAGGTAAATATATACTTGTATAAACAAGGTATAACCTGTTGCTTAAATTACTATAGTTTCTTACTCAGATCTACATTCTGATGATCAAATGATAGTTTTATTAATGATTTTGACATGAATTATGATGAGTTTTAACATCTATAGGCAAGGAGAGCCCCTTTGTACATTTAAATTGGGGATGAAGGAAGAAAGATAACTTTTATTGATCTAATAGTAAAGCAAGATTTTATTTATGTAAAGGAAGCATTGGAAAAACATCAACAGGAGAAGAATGAGATGGAGTCTCATATCAGGGAAACAGCATTGGAGGACTTTAGATTACAAGCAGAACAATGGGAAGCAGAAAGAAGAGAATTACAATTTATAGTACAGGTATTTTAAAAATAATAATTCAGTTCCTTAAATATATCTTTTTAATGCTTATGATATTCAAAATTACATTAGTGGGATAATTGACTCACTCAAAGGGAAAATAATTTCTAGTTTTGATTCTGGAAGGCCATGTTTCATTTGCTGTTACATGATAATAGGGTAACTGTTACCAACAGATACCATTAATGTTTAGAGTTCAGTGATTTCCATTGCATACATTATGTGATTTTAAAGAAGGATGTATATATTTGGACTAATAGCTGTTTTGAATAAGATAAAGAAATAGAGTAACAGGATGTTGAATATTAAAGAATCCTAACAAATCATATAGTGTAGTAATTTTTGAACTCTTTTTAAGAAGTACAAATTCTTAATTATCCTCTATTCCTCCAACCCTGAAACACGCAGAATCCTTGAGGCTTCTATAGTCCAGTTTGAAAATTACTGATTACATCTAATCCCTTTTATACACGAGCAGACGGAGATTTGGAAGTTACAGACTCAGATTATAGACTGAATGATTAATGTAGGAAAAGACTGCAGGTCTCTGGATTCTTATTCCAGTGTACTTTGCATTTTTTCAGGAGATTATATGTATTTATTTTGAAGGAGAGGAAGGAGAAACTCAAACTCAAACTATTGTGTTACTGTGTATTTTAAAGGAAATTTGTGAAGTTAATCCTCTTTAAGAAAAAAACCCCACGAATCAACTAACTTAAAACTTCAAATACATTTCCATCACTTCTTCTAATTATTTATTTTGTGATAATACAATGTATTTTTTTGTAATTTTTCTACACAAATTGACAAACTGAAATAACCTAGATGTCAAAGATACGCATTTTTCACAAGAATGAAACATATCTACCTGTAATAAGTTACTGTGTGTCACAAGGAACTTTGCAAGACAGAAGTTGACCAAAAATATGTAAAGAATAGAAGTCACTTGATTTTTTTAAGAGTAAAAGCTGCTAGTGAACAGTGGAAATACTGAATTTGTTGTATACGTAATTATTGAAAATACCAACGAAACCACAGCTTTTGCAAACCTTTGGTCTTTGTGCAGTGCTTTTCTTCCCAGTCACCTCTTCTGTAGAATCTGGAAGGACAGTACAATCACCCTTTAGACCTTGTGTATTCTAAGTGTTTGTAGTTTGTGTAATTAGTTCATTAGTTCACTTGTTTGTTCATTCATTCATTCTCTAAGTACTTACTGAGTTACTTCTCTGGATACTGAGGCTATAAAGCTGATTAAGATCTAGTTTCTGTCCTGGAAGATATTTCAATGCAGAAACATGTAAAGAGGAAAGTACTGTGTGATAAAATTTTAAATAAAATGCTGTAGGACCACAGAAGAGAAGTTGATTACCTGTCTGGGACACTGAAGAAGTCTTTGCAGAGAACATGATATTTAAGTTGTTGTTGATAATTTTCTTAAAGGCTACTTGGAATAAACAAGCACAATTAAGTGAATTAAAATAGCCCTTCTATTTCTAAACACTCAGCCAGAGGTCTAAATTTATAAAATATAATTCAAAGGCCTGTATAAAAATATGTATATGATGTGATTTTGGTATAGTTGCCTGATCAGTCCTGTAGATCCTAAATGAAACACAGTGGTTATACTAAAGTTTATATATGAAGTACTAAAAGAATTCAAAATTAGATATCAGTCTTTCGTAATGATGTGTACAGAAAAATGGGGGAATATACTCCCTAGTTACTGTCAATAGTATCTTGCTTTGCTGCTTTTGTAAGGTAAATTTTATTGTATTTTGTAACTGGAATGTTTAGAGCTCTGTTTCCCAATTTCTTGTCCTTTTTTATTAACAGAAGAAAATAACTTTTCCTTTTATACATCAATCTTAAGAAACTATTGTGACTTTATGTTAAAAAAATGTTTTTTTAAAAACAATCTGAGGGAGAAAGTGAAATTTTCTTCTCTGTTGGCTTTTGATGGGTTTAGTTTTACATACTATAATTAGGTGTTAGTATCTACTAGTATTCTCTTTGTGTAGCTCTCTAAGAGAATTCAGTTTTTTAAAATCTTCTCAGTGAAATCTTATCTTGTTAAATATTTAAAACTTGTTAAAATATTTCTCTTATCTGAGCTTTAGAATTTAGACCCGTTATAAAAAGAAAATCTCAATTTTATGCCATGTTCTTTTTCATTATCAGGAATTGGAGCACAAAAGAGAGGTGTCCTTCTCTGGAATATTTACATGATTTCTTATTGGTGTTACCTAAAAAATTACTCATTTTAAGATAGTGTTTTTTTTTTTTTTTAAATGGAGTCTCTCTCTGTCACCCAGGCTGGAGTGCAGTGGCGTGATCTCGGCTCACTGCAACCTCCGCCTCCTGGGTTCAAGGGATTCTCCTGCCTCAGCCTCCCAAGTAGCTGGGATTACAGGTGCCTGATACCACACCTGGCTAAGTTTTATATTTTTAGTAGAGACAGGATTTCACCATGTTGGCTAGGCTGGTCACAAACTCCTGACCTCAGGTGATCTGCCCTCCTTGGCCTCCCAAAGTGCTGGGATTATAGGCGAGAGCCACAGTGCCCAGCCTAGTGTTTCTCATTTCTTTAAATCCTTGTCCTCTTTTGAGAAAACTTTAAAATTCTATGTACTGTTTGCAATTTTAAAAGAAATCAAAGCCATGGTAATTTTAGAATATTTATGTTGATTTTGAAAAATACATACATATTATTTTATCTTTACTTAAAGTTTTTATTTAAAAATTAACATTTGTAGTTGAGAATGATTGCTCATACCTGTAATCCCAGCACTTTGTGAGGCTGAGGTGGGAGGATCAGTTGAGCCCAGGAGTTTGAGACTAGCCTGGGCAACATAGGGAGATACACAATCTCTACAAAAAATAAAATTATTAGCCAGGTGTGGTGGTGTGTGCCTCTTGGTACCAGCTACTTAGGAGGCTGAGGTGGGAGGATTGCTTGAGCCCAGGAAGTTGAGGCTGCAGTCATATAAGTGATTTTTTTTTTTTTTTTTCTGAGATGGAGTCTCACTCTATTGCCCAGGCTGAAGTACAGGGGTGCAATCTTGGCTCACTGCAACCTCCACCTCCTGGATTTAAGTGATTCTCCTGCCTCAGCCTCCAGAGTAGCTGGGATTATAGGTGACTCCCACTACGCCTGGCTAATTTTTTGTGTTTTTAGTAGAGATGGGGTTTCAACGTGTTAGCTAGGATGGTCTTGATCTCCTGACCTTGTGATCCACCCACCTCGGCCTCCCAAAGTGCTGGGATTACAGCGTGAGCTACTGCGCCCTGCCACAAGTGATTCTTCTGTGTAAATGCCTAGAAATATAATTGCTGCATCTTCAAGCTTATGGATTTACAATTGATATATGTTATACAAAGCACCAGTTTATACTCTACAGCAACAAACACTTTTTAATTGTAGAACTTTAAATGGGGACTTAGGAGGAACTTGTTTTAGGTCTTTCAGGAGATAATCATGTAATAGATTAAGATTGTAGTTAGCTATATTGATATATTTTATAAGCTAGAAAAGAGGAATATGTTTAACTCTGATACTTTTCTAACTATACTCCTGTAATTCTTCTGAATTGGAATGGAACCATATTTTGGATTCTGTGAAATGTTGTTTATATGAGTATATGTAAAAGAAATATATACTTTTTGGGCTATGTTTCTGGAAGATGTGGAAAGAAAGCAAGTTTATTTTTTAACAGCCAAATGTAGTTTCCTGTGATGTTAAATGTCAGTTCAAAACCAAGCCTCATTTTAAAATATTTTAAGTTCAACAGCCCCCTCTCGTGGCAAAAAGAAGAAACTTCCTCAATTTCCAATGTCCTTAATATGATTTTATTTCACACACACAGACACACATACATAAGGATGCAGGTATGATCAGAAAATATATTCTGTAACAAAAATTTTAAATTTATGTTTATTTGGGATGGAGGCAAATTTTTCTTTAAATTGCATGAGGTATTTTGTATATTTCTTTTGGATTTTCTTGTGTGTTACAGTGCATCTCAGAATTGGATTATTTTGATAAAACCATAAACCAAAAGCAAATATTTGAACATACAACCCCCTCAGGGATTTATATAATCAATGCCCAATATAACCCAGTAATACCATTAATGTAACCAATACTCTGTACCTAGATCATGTTAGTGTTTGTCATATTTACTTGAATTGTAAAGAAACAGTAAATTGTTATATCATTGAGAACAATTCTGAATCACTTCCCCATCCTGCCACCACTTCAGCCCCAAAAGAATAACTGCCATTCTGAAGTTGGTGTTTAATTTTCTGTCTGTACACATTGACTGTATATTGTATTATTTTAGTATTTTGTATTTTAAGATATACCATACAGATGCTTCTTTGTCCAACTTGTATTTTTCACTTTTTTTTTTTCAGACAGGGTCTCACTCTGTCACCCAGACTGGAGTGCAGTGGCACGATCTTGGCTTACTGCAACCTCTGCCTCCTGGTTTCAAGCCATCCTCCCACCTTAGCCTCCTGAGTAGCGGAGACCACAGGCACATGCCACCACACCCAGCTAATTTTTATATATTTAGTAGAGATGGAGTTTCACCATACTGGCTAGTCTAGTCTCGAACTCCTGAGCTCAAGTGATCCACCTGCCTGGTGGATCAAAGTGCTAGAATTACAAGTGTGAGCCACCACACCTGGCCTACCTGTGTTTTTGAGGTTTATTAAAGTTAATAAATTAGCTTCTGTTCACATAATTTAACTGCTTTATAGTATTTTATCTTGTGCATGTGCTATAATTTACTCATTACCTGACCGCCTTCTCAATTTTCTGTTGTTTATGATAGAATACATGAAATTGGTTAATTTATAAAGAAAAGGAATTTATTCTTACAGTTCTGGGTGCTGAGAAGTCTAATGGCAAGGGACTGCATCTGACGAGGGCCTTCTGGAGAGTTCAGAGCTGCACAGGGCATTGCTTGCCAGCTCAGGTCTCTTTTTATCTTCTTAAAAAGCCACCAGTTCCACTCCTATGATAACCTATTAATCCATTAATCCATGAATGGATTAACCCATTCATGAGGGCAGAGCTCTCATGAACCCAAACCCCTCTTAAAGGCCCCACCTCTCACTACTGTCACTTTGAGGATTACATTTCAACTCGAGTTTTGGAAGGGACAGACATTCAAACCATAACACTGACATTGAGATTTAAGTTCTTTCCAAGTTTAAATTATTACAGGCAGTGATTCCATGAACATCAAATGTTTTTATGTGGGTATGTGTTTAATGTATATAAAATATGTGCCAAATTGTTCTCTTAAGTGGGTGTAACAATTTGAAAGAAGAGGTTTTCTTCCTTTACAGCCTCTTGGTATTTTTTAGATTTAATTTCTTTTGAAATATAGGGTATGTGTGAAATTGTATCTCAGTCTTGCTTAAATTTCCTCTTCCTTGACATTGACCATGTTATGTTCATTGGCCATTCATATTTCTTTTTTTGTGAAGTACCAGTTTATATTTTTTGCCTTTTTTCTTTTGCATTTTTTGGTATATTTTTATTGATTAATAGGAGCTTTTGGCCAGGAGTGGTGGCTCCTGCCTGTAATCCCAGCACTTTAGGAGGCTGAGGTGGGAGAATTGCTTGAGCCCAGGAGTTCGAGACCAGCCTGGGCAACAGATATACTGTCTCTGTTAAAAAAATAAAATTAGCCAGCTGTGGTGGTGCACACCTGTGATCCCAGCTACCAGGGAGGCTGAAGTGAGAGAATTGCTTGAGTCTGGGAGGTCAAGGCTGCACTGTGCTATGATTGCAGCCTAGGCTACAGAGCAAGACGCTGTCTTAAAAAAAAAAGGAGTTTTATTTATTTATTTTTTAAATATATTTGGTAACTAACCCTTGGTTACGTATATTCCTTTTGCAAATGTCTTTTTCTTCTTTGTAGAGACAGGCAGTTTACATTGTGTATGATGAACAGTTTTAAATTTTCATTTTTGGACACAGAGTCTCACTCTGTCACCCATGCTGGAGTGCAGTGGCATGATCTTGGCTCACTGCAACCTCCACCTACTGGGTTCAAGCGATTCTCCTGTCTCAGCCTCTGGAGTAGCTGGGATTACAGGTACCACCACCATACTCATCTAATTTTTTTTTTGTTTTTAGTAGAGACCGGGTTTCACCATGTTGGCCAAGCTGGTTTGAACTCCTGACCTTGGGTGTTCCACCTGCCTTGGCCTCCCAAAGTGCTGGGATTATACAGGTATGAGCCACCATGCCTGGCCTAGTTTTGCATTTCAATGTAGTTGAATTTATCAGTATTTTTCTTTGTAGTAGTGATTGTTTTGCCTTATATAACCCAGAGTCCTAAAGAGAATATGTATATAGCATGAGATGCTAATTTTGTTTTTCCAAATGGACAGCCAAGTGTTCTGTACTAGTAATACAATTGTCTGTTCTTTTACCACATATTGATTTATAATGTCATTGTCATCATGTATCAAGTTCTTTCATATCTAAGACTTTGTTCCTGAGTACTCTGTTCTGTTTCACTTACATATTTGTTTCTGCATTAGTGCTAAATTATTTTATTCACTATATCTTTAGAATAAGTTTTAATATCTGGTAGAGAAAGTTTATCTTTATTCTTGATATTTTTTAGTGGTGTGGGAGGGGGTTATTATTGGCCTTTTACTTCTCTGAGTTTGAGGAATGGCTTATGATATTCCATTCCTCAATTTTGTAATTTTGATTAAAATTAGGTTGCATTTGTAGATCCATTTGATATAAAGTTGACATCCTTATAATACTAATCCCTTCTATTGTCCTTCTTTTTATATTTTTACTCTTATTTCCTGAGAGATTTTCTCAATTTTATATTGCAGCCTTTCTATTAAATTTTATTTAATCTTTTGGGTTTTTAATTTCTAAGAGCTCATTCTTGTTATTTGACAATACATTTCTTAATAGTATACTCTCCTTGTTTCATGTTTGTAATGTCTTAATTTAACTCTCTGAGGATATAAGTCATATTTGTTTTGAAAATGTCTTTCCCTTACCCCTCCCTTGATAGTATTGCCATCTTTTCTTTTCTTCTTCTTCTTCTTTTTTTTTTTTTTTTGAGACTGGATGTTGCTCTGCTGCAAAGGCTAGAAATGTAGTAGCCCTATCATGGCTCACTGCAGCCTCGATCTCCTGGGCTCAAGCCATCCTCCCACCTCAGCCTCTTGAGTACCTGGAGCTACAGGTGTGCACCACCACACCTGGCTAGTTTTTTTTTTTATTCTTTATAGAGATAGGGTCTCACTGTGTTGCCTAGCCTCGTCTTGAGCTCCTGGGCTCAAGTGGTTGTCCCATCTTGGCCTCCCAAAGTGCTGGAATTACAAGTGTGAGCCACTGGGCCTGGCCTGGTCCTTATTTTCTCTGAATGTTTGGCCTCATTTTGTAGTAGCCTCTGAGTTTCACATGAGAAGTGATATAGTTTAGATGTGTGTCTCTGCCCAAATCTCATATTGAAATGTAATCACCAATGTTGCAAGTAGGGCCTGGTGGGAGGTGATCATGGTTTAGCACCATTCTTCTTGGTACTATTCTCACAGTAGTGAATGAGTTCTCATGAAATCTGGTCATTTAAAAGTGTGAAGCAACTCCTTCCTCTTTCTCTGATCTGGTCTCCTTCCTCTTTCTCCTGATGTGCCTGCTCCCCCTTCACCTTCCACCATGATTGTAAGTTTCCTGAGGCCTCCCCAGAAGCCAAGCGATGCCAGCATCATGCTTCCTGTACAGCCTACAGTATTGTGAGCCAATTAAACCTCTTTTCTTGGTAAATTACCCATTCTCAGATATTTCTTTATAGCTATGCAGGAACAGCCTAATACAAGAAGCTTTCCTCAAATGGTGATTCTAGACTGTGTTTATATTTAAGAATGAGGCACTGAAAAGCTGAGAAGAAGCTCTTTGGATGTGGAACCCTTGCATTGAATTGGCGGAACCTTACAATGTCTTTTTTCTTGACCTGGTAGTTTTCCTAGAAAAAATCTTTTAGTCTCCTGCTTATATTGCTGTGAGCACAGGAGTCAGTGTTCAGGGTGCTGTGAGGTCTAACTTCCCTTGGTACAGATTTTGCCTAATCTTCTTATTTTTATAAGGTGTCTTACCCTGACCCCCAGTTGTGTTTGCTTCTCATATTATCAGAACATCTTTTGCTCATCCTCTCTAGTTAGTAAACTGCTTCCCTTTTTCCAGGATGTGGAGGAAGATTTTTCAGGGAGGGAGCTGGCAGAGGCAACCTGAGAGTATAAAGTACCCGTTAGAGGCTTCCAACAATGCTCCTGCATTCTTTTTTTACCATATAGCTTGGTTTCAGGGTTAGCTGTTTTGTTAGGTTCTGAAAGTTTGTGTCTCTGCTAAATTTGTATATTGTAACATAATCACCATTGTGATGGTATCAGGAGGTGGGGTCTTCAGGAGATTATTAGCTCATGATGGTGGAAACCTGAAGTAGAATTGAGGTTACCAACTCAATTCAGAAGGTGGGTAATAACAAACTCCACCAAGCTAAAAGAGCATGTTCTAATCCAATGCAAGGAAGCTAAGAACGTTGTAAAAAAACTTAGAGAAATTGCTAACTAGAATAACTAGTTTAGAGAAGAACATAAATGACCTGATGGAGTTGAAAAACATAGCATGAGAACTTCGTGAAGCATACACAAGTATCAATAGCTGAATCGACCAAACAGAAGAAAGGATATCAGAGATTGAAGATCAACTTTATGAAATAAACCATAAAGACAAGATTAGAGAAAAAAGAATGAAAAGGAATGAACAAAGCCTCCAAGAAATATGGGATTATGTGAAAAGACTAAACCGACATTTGATTGGTGTACCTGAAAGTGACAGGGAGAATGGAACCAAATTGGAAAACACTCTTCAGGATATTTATCCAGGAGAACTTCCCCAACCTAGCAAGACAGGCAAACATTCAAATCCAGGAAATATAGAGAACACCACAAAGATACTCCTTGAGAAGAGCAACCCCAAGACACATATCATCAGATTCACCAAAGTTGAAATGAAGGAAAAAATGTTAAAGGCAGCCAGAGAGAAAGGTTGGGTTACCCACACAGGGAAGCCCATCAGATTAACAGCACATCTCTCTGCAGAAACCCTATAAGCCAGAAGAGAGTGGGGCCAGTATTCAAAATTGTTAATGAAAAGAATTTTCAACACAGAATTTCATATCTAGCCAAACTAATCTTCATAAGTGAAGGAGAAATAACATCCTTTACAGACAAGCAAATGCTGGGAGATGTCACTACAAGGCCTGCCTTACAAGATTTCCTGAGGGAATCACTAAATATGAAAAGGAAAAACTGGTACCAGCCACTGCAAAAATATGCCAAATTGTAAAGACCATCAACGCTGTGAAGAAACTGCATCAACAAATGGGCAAAATAACCAGCTAACATCATAATGACATGATCAAATTCACACATAACAATATTAACCTTAAATGTAAACAGGCTAGGCTGGGTGTGGTGGCTCATGCCTGTAATCCCAGCACTTTGGGAGGCTGAGGGAGGCGGATCACAAGGTCAAGAGATCAAGACCATCCTGGCCAACATACTGAAACCCCGTCTCTACTAAAAATACAAAAATTAGCTGGGAGTGGTGTTGTGCACTTGCAGTCCCAGCTACTCAGGAGGCTGAGGCAGGAGAATCGCTTGAACCCAGGAGGCGGAGGTTGCAGTGAGCAGGGATCGCACCACTGCATGCCAGCCTGGCAAAAGCGAGACTCTGTCTCAAAAAATAAATGAATAAATAAATAAATAAAAATAAAGGGGATAAATGCCCCAGTTAAAGGACACAGACTGGCAAATTGGATAAAGAGTCAGACCCATAAGCGTGCTGTATTCGGGAGACCCATTTGACATGCAAAGACACACATAAGCTCAAAATAAAGGGATGGAAGAAGATTTACTAAGCAAATGAAAAGCAAAAAAAAAAAAAAAAAAAAGCAGGGGTAGCAATCATAGTCTCTGATAAGACAGACTTCAAACCAACAAAGATAAAAAAAGACAAACGAGGGCATTACATGATGGTAAAGGGATTAACACAACAAGAAGAGCTAACTATCCTAAATATATATGCATCCAATACAGGAGCACCCAGATTCATAAAGCAAGTTCTTAAGAGACCTACAAAGAGACTTAGACTCCCATACAATAATAGTGGGAGACTTTAATACCTCACTGTCAATATTAGATCAGTGAGACAGAAAATTAACAAGGATATTCAGAACTTAAACTTAGCTCTGGACCAAGTGGACCCAATAGAAATTTACAGAATTCTTCCTACCAAATCAACAGAATAAGTACCACATTGCACTTACTCTAAAATTGACCACATAATTGGAAGTAAAACACTCCTCAGCAAATGTAAAAGAATGTAAATCAGACAAACAGTCTCTCAGACCACAATGGAATCAAAATAGAAATTAAGATTAAGAAACTCACTCAGAACCACACAAGTACATGGAAACTGAACAGCCTGCTCCTGAATGACTGCTGGGTAAAGAATGAAATTAAAGCAGAAATAAATAAGTTCTTTGAAACCAATGAGAACAAAGACACAATGTACCAGAATTTCTGGGACACAGCTAAAGCAGTGTTTAGAGGGAAATTTATAGCACTAAATACCAACAGGAGAAAGCAGGAAAGTTCTAAAATCTACACCCTAGCATCACAATGAAAAGAAATAGAGAAGCAAGGCAAATAAAAGCCAGCAGAATACAAGAAATAACTAAGATCAGAGCAGAACTGAAGGAGATACAGACAAGAAAAATCCTTCAAAAAATTAATGAATCCAGGAAATGGTTTTCTGAAAAAACAGATAGACCTCAAGCCAGACTAATAAGAGAAGAATCAAAGAGACACAATAAAAAATGATAAAGGGGATATCACCACTGATCCCACAGAAATACAAACTACTATCAGAAAATACTATAAATACCTCTACACAAATAAACTAGAAAATCTAGAAGAAATGGATAAATTCCTGGACACATACACCCTCCCAATACTAAACCAGGAAGAAGTCGAATCCCTGAATAGACCAATAACAAGTTCTGAAATTGATGCAGTAATTAATGGCCTACCAACCAGAAAAAGTCCAGGACCAGACAGATTCACCACTGAATTCTACCAGAGATACGAAGAGGAGCTGGTACCATTTCTTCTGAAAGGATTCCAAACAATAGAAAAAGAGGAACTCCACCCTGACTCATTGTATAAGACCAGCATCATCCTGATACCAAAACCTGGCAGAGACATAACAAAAAAATGAAATTTCAGGCCAGTATCCTTGATGAACACTGATGCGAAAATCCTCAATAAAATACTGGCAAACTGAATCCAGCAGCACATCAAAAAGCTTATCCACTATGATCAAGTCGTCTTCATCCCTGGGATGCATGGCTGGTTCAACATATGCAAATCAAGAAACATAATCCATCACATAAACAGAACCAATGATAAGAATCACATAATTATGTCAATAGATGCAGAAAAGGCCTTCGATAAAATTCAACACTGCTTCATGCTAAAAACTCTTTTTTTCAAAAATTTTTATTTTATTTATTTATTTATTTATTTATTTATTTATTTGACATGGAGTTTCACTCTTGTTACCCAGGCTGGAGTGCAATGGCGCGATCTCGGCTCACTACAACCTCCGCCTCCTGGGTTCAAGCAATTCTCCTGCCTCAGCCTCCCGAGCAGCTGGGACTACAGGCGTTTGCCACCATGCCCAGCTAACTTTTGTATTTTTAGTAGAGACAGGGTTTCACCATGTTGACCAAGATGGTCTTGATCTCTTGACCTAGTGATCCACCTGCCTCGGCCTCCCAAAGTGCTGGGATTATAGGCATGAGCCACTGTGCCCAGCCCTAAAAACTCTTAATAAACTAGGTACTGATGAAATGTATCTCAAAATAGTAAGAGCTATTTATGACAAACTCATAGCCAATATCATACTGAATGGGCAAAAGCTGGAAGCATTGCATTTGAAAACTGGCACAAAACAAGGATGCCCTCTCTCATTACTCCTATTCAACAGTATTGAAAGTTCTGGCCAGGGCAGTGAGACAAGAGTAGGAAATAAATTGTATTCAAATAAGAAGTGAGGAAGTCAAATTGTCTCTTTTTGCAGATGACATGATTGTATATTGAGAAAACCCCATCATCTCAGCCCCAAATCTCCTTAAGCTGATAACTCCAGCAAAGTCTCAGGATACAAAATCAATGTGCAGAAATCACAAGCATTCCTATACACCAGTAATAGACAGAGAGCCAAATCATGAGTGAACTCCCATTCACAATTGCTACAAAGAGAATAAAATACCTAGGAATACAACTTACAAGGAATGTGAAGGACCTCTTCAAGGAGGACTACAAACCACTGCTAAAGGAAATGAGAGAGGACACAAACAAATGAAAAAACATTCCATGCTCGTGGATAGGAAGAATCAGTATTGTGAAAATGGCCATACTGCCCAAAGTACTTTATAGATTCATTGCTATCCCCATCAAGCTACCATTAACTTTTTTCACAGAAGAATTAGAAAAAACTACTTTAAATTTCATATGGAACCAAAAAACAGCCCATATAGCCAAGACAATTCTAAGCAAAAAGAACAAAGCTAGAGGCATCATGCTTCATGCTTCAAATTATACAACAAGGATAGTTAACCAAAACTGCATGGTACTGGTACCAAAACAGGTATATAGACCAACAGAACAGAACAGAGGCCTCAGAAATAATGCCACACATCTACAACCATCTGATCTTTGGTAAACCTGACAAAAACAAGCAATGGGGAAAGGATTCCCTATTTAATAAATGGTGTTGGGAAAACTGGCTACCCATGTGCAGAAAACTGAAACTGGATCCCTTCCTTACACCTTTTACCAAAATTGACTCAAGATGGATTAAAAAGTTCAATGGAAGACCTAAAACATAAAAACCCTAGAAGAAAACCTGGGCAATAACATTCAGGACATAGGAATGGGCAAAGGCTTCATGACTAAAACACCAAAAGCAACAATGGCAACAAAAGCCAAAATTGACAAATGAGATCTAATTAAATTAAAAAGCTTCTTCACAGCAAAAGAAACTATCATCAGAATGAACAGGCAACTTACAGAATGGGAGAAAAGTTTTGTAATGTATCTATCTGACAAAAGGCTAATATCTAGACTCTACAAGGAACTTAAACAAATTTACAAGAAAAAACCCTATCAAAAAGTAGGAGAAGGATATAAACAGACACTTCTCGAAAGAAGACATTTATGCAGCCAATAAACATATGAAAAAAAGCTCATCACCACTGGTCCTTAGAGAAATGCAAATCAAAACCACAATGAGATACCATCAATGGCAATTCCTCAAGGATCTAGAACCAGAAATATCATTTTATCCAACAATCCCATTATTGGATATATACTCGAAGGATTATAAGTCATTCCACTATGAAGACATACACACGTATGTTTATTGTGGGACTGTTCACAATAGTGAAGACTTAGAACCAACCCAAATGCCCATCAATGATAGACTGGATAAAGAAAATGTGGCACATATACACCATGGAATACTATGCAGCTAGAAAAACGATGAGTTCATGTCTTTTGTAGGGACATGGATGAAGCTGGAAAGCATCATTCTCAGCAAACTAACACAGGAACAGAAAACCAAACACCGCATGTTCTCACTTGAAAATGGGAGTTGAACTTTGAGAACACATGGACACAGGGAGGGGAATATCACACATGGGGGCCTGTTGGGGGTCAGGGGTTACGGGAGCGATAGCATTAGAAGAAATATCTAATGTAGATGACGGGTTGATGGGTGCAGCAAACCACCATGGCACGTGTATAACTATGTAACAAACCTGCATGTTCTGCACATGGGTCCGAGAACTTAAAGCATAATAAAAATAAAAATAAAAAAATGAAAATCAGTGAATGTACTTCTAACTCAATGTAATCAGTTAATGTAACATAACTTTTCTTCATATAGAATTTCTAAATATCTCTCCTCTTGAGTGGAATTCCTAAACATCTCTATATGAGGAAAACATCTTTTCCTATGAAAATATGTTTGTGTGTTTGTATGTGTCTATATCTGTGTGTATTTATATTCATATCCAAGAACAGAATAGAAATTATCATTAATATTAAGTGACTACCAGACCTCTGCATTGAAAATGTGATTGTTAGGTCAGAATTTTATCTAAATTTTGAAATACTCTTAAATAAAAGCTATTTGGCAAGTAATATTTAATATAGATCAACTGTCATAGCAGTAATATATTACCAAAGTAAACATAATAAGCCCTTACAGATTGGCCTTTGATTTTCCAGGTTCTTTTTTTTTTTTTTTTTTTAAAGTATTAAATTTAAACTTAATGGAATAATGGGCATACTCTTTGTTTATTGTAATGGGATTTAAATGATTATGTGTTATCTTTCTACATGATTTATTAGTAAAATGGGAATCACATGTGTGTGGTTTTTTTTTTTTCTTTTTTTGAGATAGGGTCTTGTTCTGTCACCCAGGCTGGTGTTCAGTGGCATGATCTCGGCTCACTGCAGACTCTGCCTCCTAGGCTCAAGCAATCTTTCCACCTCAGCCTTCCAAGTAGCAGGGATCACAGGCATGCTCCACATGCCAGCTAATTTTTGTTTATTAAATTGATTTATTTTGAGATGGAATCTCTCTCTGTTGCCCATGCTGGAGTACAGTTGTGCGATCTCGGCTCACTGTAGCCTCTGCCTCCCAGGTTCAAGTGATTCTCCTGCCTCAGCCTCCCGAGTAGCTGGGATTATGGGCATGTGCCACCATGCCCAGCTAATTTTTTGTATTTTTAGTAGAGATAAGGTTTCACCCTGTTGGCCAGGCTGGTCTTGAACTCCTGACTTCAAGTGATCTGCTCACCTTGGCCTCTCAAAGTGCTGGGATTACAGGTGTGAGCCACCATGCCTGACCATTTTTGTTTATTTTTTAGAGATGATGTTTTACCATGTAGCCCAGTCTGGTCTTGAACTCTTGAGTTCAAGGGATCCACCCACCTTGGCCTCCCAAAGTTCTGGGATTATAGGAGTGAGCCACTGTGCCTGGCCTGTGATTTTCTTTTATAAATAAATCACATGAGACTTCCTAAATAATTCATTTTACTTTAACAAATACTTTGTAAAATAGTTCCCATCAACTAGAATATAAGCATCTTTTGGTTAGACTCTACTTTGTTATTATTTAAAATTATTTGGTTTACTTTGTGATTAACCATGTAAATTGCTATTTATTTACTTTAAAGTAGGCAAGTAAGTGAATGAATGAAAGTTGGAGGTTATGTAGTTGTAAATTAAGAAGGCATATGATTTAATGGTGATTGAATTAATACTGGAACTATTGAGTGAGTGAAGGAGGAGGACCTATCATATAGAATAATAGTTTTTTGTACTATATAGTATAGTGCATAATGTTCTTAAAAGTGCTTTCATATATGAAAATACTCATAAAAATAATTACATAAGGTTGTTCGTAATATTGTTTGTATTTCGCTGTTCTCACATTGCTATGAAGAAATACCTGAGATTGCATAAAGAAAAGAGATTTAATTAATTGGCTTATCATTCTGCATGCTTTACAGGAAGCATGGTGCTAATATCTGCTTGGTTTCTGGGGAGACCTCAGGAAGCTTACAATCATGGTGGATGGCAAAGTGGGAGCAGGCATGTCACATGGCATTTTTGTTCCTCTCTAAATTGGTTATTCTAGTTAGCAGTTCGTGTAATCTTTAATCAAGGTTCTTAGCTTCTTTGCACTGGGTTAGAACATGATCCTTTGGCTCAGAGGAGTTTGTTATTACCCATCTTCTGAAGCCTACCTTTGTCAGTTCATCAATCTCATTCTCTGTCCAGTTTTGCACCCTTGCTGGAGAGGTGTTGCGATCATTTGGAGGAGAAAAGTCATTCTGGCTTTTGGAATTTTCAGCATTTTTGTACTTGCTTTTCCTCATCTTCGTGGATTTACCTACCTTTGATCTTTGAGTCTGATGACCTTTGGATGGGGTTTTTGTGTGTGGGTTCTTTATGTAGATGTTGATGTTGTTGCTTTCTGTTTGTTAGATTTTCTTCTAACAGCCCCTCTTCTGCAGGTCTGCTGCAGTTTGCTGGAGGTCCACTCCAGACCCTGTTTGCCTGGGTATCACCAGTGGGGGCTGCAGAACAGCAAAGATTACTGCCTTCTCCTTCCTCCAGAAACTTTGTCCCAGAGGGGCACTAGCCTGATGCCAGCTGGAGTTCTTTTGTATGAGGTGTCTGCCAACCCTTATTGGGAGGTCTCTCCCAGTCAGGAGGCATGGGGGTCAGGGACCCACTTGAGGAGGCAGTCTCCTTTAGCAGAGCTGGTGCGCTGTGCTGGGAGAATCCCCCTTGTCAGGATCAGTTGCTGTCTTCAGAACTGGCAGGCAGGAAAGATTTAAGTCCACTGAAGCTGCGACTGCAGCCGCCCCTTCCCCTAGGTGCTCTGTCCCAGGGAGATTAGAGTTTTATCTGTAAGCCCCTGAATGGAACTGCTGCATTTCCTGCAGAGATGCCCTCCCCAGTGAAGAGGAATCCAGAGAAGCACTCTGGCCACAGCCACTTTGCCATGCTGTGGTGACTCCGCCGAGTCCAAACCTCCCAGTCTCCTTAGCACTGTCAGGGGAAAACCACCTACTAAAGCCTCAGTAATGGCGGTCACTCCCCCCCTCACCAAGCTTGATCATCCCAGGTTGACTGCATACTGCTGTGCTGGCAGCAGGAATTTCAAGCCAATGGTTCTTAGCTTGCTGGGCTCCTTGGGAGTGGGACCTGCTGAGTAAGACTTCTTGGGTCCCTGGCTTCAGCCCCTTTTCCAGGGGAGTGGATGGTTTTCCTTTCTCACTGGAGTTCCAGGTGCCACTGGAGTACGAAAAAACTCCTGCAGCTCAGTGCCTGCCCAAACAGCTGCCCAGTTTTGTGCTTGAAACCCAGGGCCCTAGTGGTGTATGGTCATGAGGGAATCTCGTGATCTGTGGATTGCAAAAATCCATGGGGAAAGCGTAATACCCAGGGCGGGTAGCACAGTCCCTCACCACTTCCCTTGGCTGGGGGAGGGAGTTCCCCGGGCTCCTTGCACTTCCAGGATGACGTGATGCCCCACCCTGTGGGTTACACCCAGTGCCTAGCCAGTCCCAGTAGATGAACTGGGTACCTCAGTTGGAAATGCAGAAATCACCTACCTTCTGCATTGGTCTCTCTGGGAGCTGCAGATTGGAGCTGGTTTTTTTTTGGCCATCTTGGCCCCTCCCCGCAACCACTGGTTACTGCTATTTCAATTGTTTTGGGGCACCAACAACCATGCCTGCATAAGATGATGAATTTAATTTATAAGTGTCATATGTGTTCTCACTACTCCTCTGTCCAACTGTTCTCCCAACTCTCTCCCTCTCTTCCGGCCTTCCTATTCCTTGAGACACAACAATGTTGAAATGAGGTCAATTAACAATGTCCTCTAAGTGTTCAGGTGAAAGGAAGACTCACACCTGTCTCACTTTATAGACTCACACCTGTCTCACTTTACATCAAAAGCTAGAAATGATTAAACTTAGTGAGGAAGGCATGTTGAAAGCCAGGACAGGCCAAACACCATACATTTTGTGCCAAACAGCCAAGTTGTGAATGCAAAGGAAAAGTTCTTGAAGGAAATTAAAAGTGCTACTTCACTGAACACCTGCCTGATAAGAGAGCCAACCATTCTTATTGCCAACATGGAGAAAGTTGTAGTGGTCTGGATAGATGAAACCAGCCACAACATTCCCTTAAGCCAAAGGCTAATTTAGAACAAGACCCCAACTCTTCAAATTGATGAAGGCTGAGAGAGGTGAGGAACTTGGAGAATAAAAGTTGGAGGCTGGGAGAGATTGGTTCATGACATTTAGGGAAAGAAGCCTTCTACATAATATCAAAAAACCTGCAGCAAGTAATCCCAAAGATTCGGCTAAAATCATCGATGAAGGTGGCTACACAAAACAACAGATTTTCATTATAGACAAAACAGTCTTCTATTGGAAGTTGTCATCTAGGTATTTCAGAGCTAGAGACCAGTCAATGCCCAGCTTTAACTCTTCACAGGATGGGATGACTCTCTTGTTAGGAGCTAATGTTGCTGGCGAGTTCAAGTTGAAGCCAGTGCTCATTTACCGTTCTCCAAATCTTAGGGCCATTAAGAATTATGCTACATATACTCTGTCTATGCTCTATAAATGGGACAACAAAGCCTGGATGATAGCTCATCTCTTTACAGAATATTTAACTGAATATTTAAGCCCACTGTTGAAACCTGCTGCTCAGAAAAAAAGGTTATTCTCAAAATATTATTTTTCACTGACAATGGACTTGGTCACTCAAGAGCTCTGATGGTTATTTACAAGGAGGTTAATGTTGTTTTCATTCATGCTAACACAGCATCCATTCTGCAGCCCGTGCATCAATGAAGAATTTTGACTTTCAAGCCTTATTATTGAAGAAATACATTTCACAGGGGTATAGCTGTCACAGATAGTGATTTCTCTGATGGATCTAGGCAAATTAAATTGAAAACTTTCTGGAAAGGATTTGCCATTCTAGATACCCTTAAGACCATTTGTGATTCATAGGAGGAGGTCAAAATGTCAACATTAACAGGAGTTTGGAGAAAGTTGGTTCCAGTCCTTATGGGTAACATCGGGGAGTTCTAGACGTTAGTGGAAGTCTAGAATTAGAGAACTAGAATTAGAAGTGGAGCCTGAAGATGTGACAATTGCTGCACTCTCATGCATACATAAAACTTGAATGGATGAGGAATTGCTTCTTATGGATGACCAAAAAAAAGTTTCTTGAGGTGGAAACTCCTCCTGGTGGAGATGCTGTGAACATTACTGAAACGATAGCAAAAGATTTCGAATATTACATAAACCCAGTTGCTAAAGCAGTGATAGGGTGTCAGTTTTGAAAGAAGTTCTACTGCTGGTAAAATGCTATCATGCAGCATTGTATGCTACAAAGAAATCTTTTTTGAAAGAGTCAACCAATGTAGCAAACTTCATTGTTGCCTTATTTTAAGGAACTGCCGTTGACTGCCCAGCCTTCAGCCACCACCATCAGTCAACAGCCATCAACAGACATTGAGTTAAGACCTTCCATCATTAAAGATGATGACTTCCTAAAGGCCAAGATGATGGTTAGCCTTTTTTTTTTAAGCAATAAAGTATTTTAATTTTATTTATTTATTTATTTTTGAGACAGAGTCTTGCTCTGTCACCTAGGCTGGAGTGCAGTGGTGTGATCTGTACTCACTGCAGTCTCTGCTTCCTGAATCAAGCGATTCTCCTGCCTCAGCTTCCTGGAATAGCTGGGATTACAGATATGCGCTACCACACCTAGCTAATTTTTGTATTTTCAGTAGAGATGGGGTTTCACCATGTTGGCCAGACTGGTCTCAGACTCCTGGGCTCAAGTAATTGGGCTGCCTTGGCCTCCCAAAGTGCTGGGATTACAGGTGTGAGCCACTGCATCTGGCCTCAATCAAGTATTTTTAAATTAAAATAAATACATTTTTAGATATAATGCTATTGCACACTTAATAGACTACAGTATAGTACAAACATTTATTTGCAATTTTTTGGAAACCAAAAAATTGATGTGACTCACTTTATTGCAATATTTGCTTTATGGCAGTGATCTGGAACTGAACCAGCCATATTGCTAAGGTATGCATATATTAAGAAGTCTATTACCTGAAGAAAATAATTATTATTATTTTTTTTTTTAGAAAGAAAAAAATGAAAGAGAAAGAAAGAGGAAGAGATTTTAGAAAAAGAGAGAAAAGGAGAAAGAAAGAAACAGCAAAAGAAAGAAAAAAAGAATGAAAGAAAGAAAGAGGAAGAGACAGAGGGAGAGAGAATGGGATTCTTGTTTTATTGCCCAGGCTAGAATACAGTCTAAAAATGCGTATTAAAAACCTCTTTTATGCCAATAATTGTGTTTAACAATGGAGACAGGAAGGAATAGGGGATGAAAATAACAAATAA
>CAUYQU010065021.1:0-22349 GCA_963574635.1 Cheracebus regulus | reverse complement strand
AGACTGCATTCTAGCCTGGGCAATAAAACAAGAATCCCAATCTCTCTCCCTCTTTCTCGTCCTCTTTCTTACTCTCTTTCATTCTTTTTTTTTCTTTCTTTTGCTGTTTCTTTTTTTCTTTCTCCTTTTCTCTCTTTTTCTTAAAAAAAAAAAAAATAAGGGAACCAGAAGCCGACGGGGGTGGAGACTGAAAGATGAAAAGCAAGTCCAAAAGAAAATGTGAATCATTTCCTACCAACTAATTCAACATTCAGAGGGTTCTATCTTTATGTCATAATAGTCCAAGTTCTCCTTTACTTATATAATTAAGAGAACTTTTAATTTACAACAACTGCTTAAGGGAAAGAGAACTCAAATTTGTGCAAATATAACAAGGAGCCACCATAACATTAACTGCCATTCAAAAACAATAAATTGATCCAAAAATCCAGAGAGGTTTACAGAAAAAAATATGGAACAAGACATGTTAATGTTATATTTAAAGAAATAAGTGCAGGCCAGGGACGATGGCTCACGCCTGTAATTCCAGCACTTTGGGAGGAAGAGGCAGTTGGATCACCTAAAGTCAAGAGTTTGAGACCAGCCTGGCTAACATGGTAAAGCCCGTCTCTACCAAAAAATACACAAATTAGCTGGGCATGGTGGCATGTACCTGCAATCCCAGCTGCTTGGGAGGCTGAGGTGGAAGAATTGCTTGAACCCAGGAGGCAGAGGTTGCAGTGAGCAGAGATTGCACCACTGCCCTCTAACCTGGGTGACAGAGTGAGACCCCGTCACAAATAACTAAATAAATTCAATAAATGTTTATTCTGAACATTAAAATGTGATGTCTTCATTGCTCCTAATAAGGAATTAACATATACTATCTGAAGCCACACTGTCCAATAGAAATATGTGAGCCACATATGTAATTTAAAATTTGCTAGCAGTCACATTAACATAAAAAAGAAATAGATGAAGTTTTTGATAATATTCCATTTAACCCAACATATATAAAATATTATCATTTCAACATGCAATCAATATAAAACGTACTGATATTTTACTATTTTTATATTAAGTCTTTGAAATCCAGTGTGTATTTTATAGTGAAAGCATATCTCAATTCAGAAGCTAAATTTCTATCAGAAATAATTGGCTATAATGAGATTTCATAAAATCTGCAGGTGAGAAAGTGGGTTCACATATTTAAGTTGTTCTACACAGATGTAAAAATTCACTTGTCAGTTTTCAATTTAAATTAAGTCAATTCAGTTTTTCAGCCACAACAGCCACATTTCAAGCACTCAAAGGTCTCGTAGCTAACAGGTGGTAACCCATATGGGACAAAGGTCTATAGAAATAAAGTAATAACTATAAAGATAACCACTAGAACCAAAAAGTCAAGCCTAGCTATTTACTAAAATAAATATGCTAAAACAAAGCAATATATAACACAGGCAAATTAAGGTATTAAAAACAGAAAGCAAAACAAAATTACAGATGCTTATCATTACAGATGACAGAGCTATCATATCAGTAAGTATAAACAGGTTAAAATTACCACACGAAAAAGACTGATTCACAAAGCAAAACCCAACTTTACACTACATTTAGAGACACATTTAAAGCAAAGTAATTCAGAAAAACTGAAAATAAAAGGATGGCAATGCTATCCCAGGAAATGTAAACAAGAAAATAGGGAACTAGATCTCAATGTCAAATAAGGATGAATCCAGGCCAAAAAGCCTTCAACTAGTAAAAGGGCAGCACTCTAATGCTAACCAGTATATCTCATAATGAGGACAAGAATGAATAAGCATCAAACATAACACTGATGGTTATAAAGCAAAAACTATAGGAGCTATGTGGAGAAATGGAATCATTATTAGGAGACTTTAACTTCTCTTGTGTTTGATCCATGACAAATCAAGTGGATAAAAACAGTAAAGTTATACAAAACCTAAATAACATAATCCTGCAGAGCTGATACATCATACTCTGCAACCTGTGAAGAGAGTATAACCCTCTTTTTGCTGCCCAAGGAACATTCCCAGAAAACGACCATATAATGAGCTTCAACGTAAATATCAATAAATTAGAGAATACCTCAGACAACATTCTGTAATCACAATGCAACACAACTAGACATAAATAAAATTAAAATACAGAATGCATCTACACTGGAAATTTTTAAGCTCCCCCAAACAACTCTTAGTTCATAGGAAAATAAAAACCTGAAGATGCAGAAGAGCTAGGAGAAAAAGGACCAAGGGCACACACATCAGCTGCTAAAGCAGTGCTCAGAGGGAGGAATAACTAACCTTAAATACTGAAATAAACAAGACAAAGAAGAAGAGCATCTAATTTTTAAAAGAACAAAATAAACCTGAGATCAGAGGGAATTACTAAAGTCAGACAATAAACTAGATAACAAAAGTCATAAAACTAATAAATAAACCCAAGCAAATAAATCATCAACTCACCTACTGAAGAAGAAGGGAGGACAAATGTCACAGGGAAAATTAAGACTGTTCAGTGACAACTATCTCAGCTATCCAAAGTGACTTAAAAACCTCAATGAGTAGAATAATTTTCTTTTCTTTCTTTTTTTTTTTTTTTTTGAGATACAGTTTCACTTTTTTCACCCAGGCTGAAGTACAAGGGCATGATCTTGGCTCACTGCAACCTCTGCCTTCTGGGTTCAAGCAATTCTCCTGCCTCAGACTCCTGAGTAGCTGGGATTACAGGCACCTGCCACCACACCTGGCTAATTTTTGTATTTTTAGTAGAGATGGGGTTTCACCATGTTGGCCAGGCTGGTCTCAAACTGACCTCCAGTGATCCACCTGCCTCAGCCTCCCAAAGTGGCCAGGCGAGAGCCACCGCACCTGGCCGAGTAGGATAATTTTCAAGAAAAAGATATCAAAATGGACTCTAGAAGACACAGAAAATCACAGATCAATGGCACAGAATAAAGAAAGCTGTCAGAGAGCAAAATTCCCCAAAATATACAAGCTTAAACACTTTCATATGAAGTTCTACCAAATCTTTAAAGAACAGATAATTCAAAAGATAAATTAGTCTTAGCATAGAAAAAGAAAAAAAATTATCTTTTTGAAAGCAAAAATTTATGTCTTTGAAACAAGTATGACTTTGATAAGAAAATCTAACAGACCACACATACAACATCTACAGACAAATAGTACATGGATATCAATAAAAATCCAGGAGTTCATCATTCTATTCTCTCTACTTCTGTAATGTTTAAGGTCTAAATATCTCATGCACAACATGAAGAATATAGAATAGGTAATAAAATTGTACTGTACATGGGATTCATGCTAAATGAGTAGATTTTAGCTGATCTTGCCACAAAAATAAAAAAGGGTAACTATGTGAGATGATAGATATGTTCATTTATTTCACTGTAGTAACCTTTAAACTATCTATATGTATCCCATAACATCATGTTGTATACCTTAATAATACATAATAAAATTTATGGATGTATTTACCTATACATGTACATCTCCCAGGCTGGAGTGCAGTGGCACAAACACAGCTCACTGCAGCTTCAATCTGGGCTTGAGCCATCCTCCTGCCTCAGCCTCCCGAGTAGCTAGGACCCCAGGTGTGTGCCAACACCACTCCTGGCTAATTTTTTTTTTTTTTTTTTTTTTTTGGAGCAACAAGATCTGGCTATGTTGCCCAGGCTGGTCTCAAACTCCTGGTCTCAAACCATCCTCTGCCTTGTCCTCTCAAAGCACTGAATTAAAGGCACCTGCCTAAGTTTTTTTTTTTTTATTTCCATAATAAAAACTAAAATAAAGACATCTTCTATCTAGATATACCAGTTTTTCACCTATCAAAAGTTTGACAATAATGTGGTGAAGGCGTAGGAAAATAGGGACTCTCAGAAACTTCTAGCAAGAGGGAAAACAGACAATGTTTATGGAAAGCAATTTGACAATGTTTGTCAAAATTACAATGCACATACCTGTTGATGTAGCAATCCCGCGTTTAGGAATCTGTGCTCTATATACACCTGGACATGCATGAAATTACAATGCATACAATAATTCACTGGAGGGCAGGTTGTCATAGCAAAGACTGGAAACAACCTATTAACTAGCCATCAATAGGGAGAGTTGGCTAATAAATTCTGGTACATTCATATAACCAAATTCTCAGAAGCCATAAAAAAGAAAAAGTTCTGCGGGTACGGATATAGAAAGCTCTCTCTCTAAGGTATTAAGCTCAAAAAACGAAGTACAGACAAAGGTATAAACTGCCATTTAAGCAAAAGAGGGGAGGCCAGTGGGCAGAAGTGGGAAGCAGGCTTCTCTGTGTCCTTTTGCACCTTCTGAGTTTGGAACCATGCGACTGTAATCTTAGGCCCCAAAGAAAAATCTCATTTTAAAAAATGCCATCCTTTGGAACATACTATTGCCATTATAAATTTAAAAACCATTTAGAATATTTGTTATTCTTGCTATATTTGTTAACTATGCGGCAGGCTATATTTCAAGTCAAGATGGAGTTCAAGAAACTTTCATTATTTTAAAAGGCATAGAGTAATACTGCACATAGATGAAAGGGGTCCAGTAGATCAGACAGAATATCATCTGATGAATGGTGCTTAACCCTGGACATGCTTTAGAATGACAGAGGGCTCTCCTAAAAATACCAATGCTCCGCACTCCACCCCCAGCACCCCCAGACCATTTACAACAAAAATTCGGGGTATGAGGCCCTGGCCTGAAAACCACTCATGTAAACACTTCCAAACAGTGGTTCAACAGAAATCCAGAGGACATTTTGCTCCCCCAGGGGACATTTGTCAATGACTGGAGACATGTTTGGTTGTCACGACTTGGAGTGGGAAGTGTTCATGGCATCTAGTGGGGAGAGGCCAGGAATGTAGCTCAACTTCCCACAGTGCACAAGACAGCTTCTACCAAAATTACCTGGCCTGAAACAGCAAGAGTGCTGAGGCTCGGGAACCCCTGCTTTAAAATAAAATCGCTGCTTCTGAAGTAACCAGTTTTAGCCTCCACTTTTAAACATAGGAAATAATCTCCTTTACCGATGTGCCGCACATTCACATAAGAAAGCTATTTACCAAGGTTGTAGCAAATTGTGCACATCCTGCGTATCTCCTTTCTCTGGTCCCTGTCTAGTTACTATAGTCGAAATGTATGTCCCATTTGCAAAGTACCCATGGAGAAAGGCATAAAGTTCATAAATTAGCAGCTTATGGTCCAACTTGATCCATCTGTGTATTTTGTTAATGCCAAAGTTCTCTTAAAATGTCCTGAATTGGTGTCAATCAGCTTCCCCTTTGGAGCTAGCCATATACCAGGAATTTGTCACAGTGCTCAGCTCATGCTTATCCACTGCCTGCTACCTGGTGCTTTCAGCATCTGAGCTGGCCCTCTCCCGTAGTTTTCTCCAATCATACAGGGACATGAAGCCTCTTCACTCCTCCTCTCTCCTCACCTTAAAAATAGCCCACACCCATTCTGAATTCTCCAACTCCCACATCACTTGCCAAAATAGACCTGCTATCAAGAGACAGAACTAAGAGAAAAGTAGAGATGGCCTTTTTGCAACAACTTCCTTCTTTTAGTTGTCCTATCATTAAAGATAGGCTGGTTAGCACCTGATTCATCTCTGGGTGTTACAAACTAGCCTTGTAATTTCTAGCAAATTCCACTACGATGATATCTAGCACTTCCGTGTGCTTCCTTATAAGGAAAACCTTAAATTATTATGCTTCTCTCATGACCTTAGTGAATCCCTCCACCCCTCTCAAAATAGGTCAGAAGACTTTTATGGGCAATATCTACCAAAAGATTTGGTAGTTTTCTTTTAGAAAGCTCATGCCTTTTCCTTTGAAATCACAATTGTATAGTGGTGAACTGTGCTTTTAAAGGTCACCTGATACAGTCTACACATTTTATTAATGAGGAAAATGAGCTCCAAGTGAGGTTTGGTCACTTAGTCAAGGCCACATTCTGAATTAATGGCAGAGCCAGGATAGAACATTTGTTTCCAGATACTGGCCCCACAGGTTTTCCATGCTAACACTATTCCCCCCCTGTGGTTTTCCTACTCACACAACATCCTTGCCAAGATACCTATTACCACGGGTAGACACTAGCTGCTATGGAAATTAACTAACCAAAATTTTGGCCGGCTACTGGACCTATCACTTAAAACTTTGAGAGTGGAAGGAACTAGGAGTTTCTGGATTCCTTTTGTTCCTTTTATTGTGAATTACCCTGTGTCAGTTTATGCTAATGAAAGGCTGATACCTTCAGAATCTTTCCTAAACCATAAATTAAAGATGGAAAACTTGCCTATATTTATAGCAGCAGCAACATTTTCTAAACTCTAAAGTCAGAAACTACCTCAAACCTCTATAATTCACGAGATGGTAAGTAAAAGTACCAATAGCTTTTGGGAGTGAAGTTTTAAGATACAAAGATCAACACCTCACTGAACTTTGACTTTCATCATCATTCTCTGGCAAACAGGTTTCTAAAATTTTCATTTGGCCTCAACTTTAACCTATTCCTCTCTTCCTATCCTCGCTTTAAAAAAAAAAATAAAAGTATGGAGATCACCTTTTGCATATCAGGTCTTCCTCAAATGTTCTACCTACTCTGCACTTTAGTTTTTATGGCCAACTGACACTATCACTGACACCTTTGACATTTATATAAAATTCATTAACAGACACCCCACTATTTCCTCTGGAGAGCTCAGAACATTTTGGCTGCTGGATTTGGTTTTCCTTCAGGGATGCTGAGTTCCATTCTGATACCTCAATGCATGCGTTTTAAAGTGTTTCACAACCAGCTCCTTCGTTTTCTGAGGAAACATGATCCAGTTAACAGAAGGTGTGGAATCTATTCCCATCTCAGCTAGGCCTGAGGCAGGCTGGGAACCCAGATCTTCTGTGGTCCCACCTCAATCCGTGAAAGCCGCCCACCAGCCCACCGGACAGGAAGAATGTAGGTGGGACACCAATTGAGAAGAGAAATCAAAGGTGCTGGCACTGAAACCAGAGTTGTATTAGACCCTGCTGTTGCTAAGAACCCACGCGTCCGCTCTTCCCAAGCATCTACAGCGTGTGCAGTCCAGGCCTCTAACTGCTTTAACATAACCTGATGAAGACAACAGTTCGAGTCCTGCCGCTCTGGCTATACTGTAACACCTTAGAGCAGAAAAGTAACAAAATACCACTGCATAGTCTATTCAACCTCAAGGTATTTCTAAACAGTTCTTACCCAACCAAAAAAGAAAATTCTAAAAATAAAAACATTGAAAAGCCACCCACATCTCGTTCTGAAGTTTTAAGGGCTGTGAGGTTTGTGTCAAGCAGATTTGAAGTTAACGATAGTAGGTCTGGGGAGTCTAGCCTGCGATGAAGGTCCTGCAATGAGACGCGGTTTCTGTGTCTCCGTTAAGTCCCAGGCTGGGTATGAGGGTGCCAGGCCCTGCCCCTCCGCGCCCCGAAATCCGAGCCCAGGAGACCCCCCCCCATATCCCCTAGCCCTGCCTGCGATTCCCACGGGCTTTACCCCAAAGCCGCGGAGACGCAGGGTGGCAGCCCGAATGGCGGCAGCCCCGGGCCCATGGGGACCCTTGGCCCGGTACTCACCGAAGTCCAGGAACTGTTTGATGGAGAGCGGCGAAGGCGAAAAGCGCGAGTAGCGCTCGATCTGCTTGGGCACCGGCTGCTTCAGCAGCCACCGGAACAGCCGCATCCTTGCCGGGACGGCTCACAGACGCGCCGAGACGCTCGGGTAGCCGCAAGGGCTGTCGCAGCCGAGCCGCACGGACCCGGCACGCTCGCTAAGCGCGCACCCCGGCCTCCGTCTCGGCCTCGGCGCCGCCGGTGCAGCCGCCGCAGAAGCAGCAACAGCTCCCGGACCGCCACCGGCCACCCGCCGCTTCCCTAAGCTCCGCCTCGTTAGGCGGAGCCGGTTGCTGCACGTACGCGGCGCGCGAGGGGCTGCGTGGAGCGCGAGGGGCACGCGGCCGCGCGCGCCCTTCACTGATTGGCTGCCGCTGCCTCTGTGACTTTTTTGTTGTTGTTACGGAGTGCGGCGCGGCGCCCGAACCCCCGCCCTGGCTCGTGGGGCTCAGCCCAGCCCAGCAAGTGCAACCGCTCTCGGCTCCGCCCCTGGCAGGGTTCTCCGCTGCCTAAAAGGTAGCCGAGGTGCCCGGGGACCGGGAAGAGGCCAGGAGCCAGGAATTCGTTCCTCCGCGCTGCTCAAAAGCCTTCTCAACCGCAGGCGCTTTTTCCGGGAGGAGGACTTGCAGTTCCAGATGTTCGCTGCATCTTGACACTTCGATTTTACAGCCTAACTAGACTGACTGTTTTATGCCTTCCACCACTACCGCCACTTTTGGACAGAATTTGATGAAACCTCATAGGTTCTATTTTCTGACCGCTTCCTACCATTGGACAGCCTTAATTGTCATGTCACCCCCCAGCCCCACCCCCACCTCACTCCCGAACACCTTTGGACAGGATTGTTACGTCCCTGATTCTCTTGTTTCCTGGCTCCTTGCCCCTCCTTCTCGCACAAGATTAAGTCACTAATTGCATTTCATGTCCCCCCACCACCACCGTTGGATGGGATCCATTGTGAGGTCAAGGGTCACTAACACCCCCCATACACCCCCGATGTCATTGGACAAGATAACTGCAAGGTCACTGACTGTTTCATGCCCTCCTAGCTCCACTACTACCATTGGAAAGGATCAAATAAGGTCACCGACACTCTCTTTCATACCCCTTCTCTACCACCACCACCATAGGACAGCTCCCTGACTGCTTCACAATTCACCACCACTTTTGGACAGGAGTCTATGCTTACACACTGTTGGATATTCTCAAGTGAACTTGAGAGCCTGGCATGCTGGCATGCACCTATAGTCCCAACGACTCTGCAGGCGGAGGTGGGTGGATCACTTTAGCCCAAAATTTCAAGAACTGCCTATGCAACATACCCACACCCCCCCACAAAAAAAAAAAAAAAAAAAAAACCCACAGGGCTCAATATATGAAAGTGTTATTTCCTTTTATGTATTAATAAAGTCCTGCTTGCTTTATCCACTTCCAACAAACCGTGGGATTTTTTTTTTTTTTTTTTTTTTTTTGGCAATATGTCAACATAAACCTACGTAACTAAGAGGACAGGAAGAATGTTCTTTAAGGAAAGGTACAAATGTGTCTGGAAGCCACTCCGTGGGTCTCTGATTGGACTGGTTTCTCACTGAATGAGATTATTGGTGGGTAGCTATTTACCTTTTGTGCCCTCATTGGACGTTTATGCAGCCAATTCTTTGCTTAATGAAATTGTTGCATGTCTACTCTGAATTTAAAGAAAAGTAACATACATGGTAAAAGACATCCAGTGGTCTTCTAGACTTCTGGATTTTCAAGAACATATTGGTCATCTTGGCAGTGGTATGTAGACTACCATGTCTTTTCCATTCAAATCAAACCAACGCATTAAAAAAAAAAGATGTACTAACAACTTCTTTAACCAGGAGCTTTACCAGAAGAACTAAGCAATCCAGTTGTGTGCATGGGCAGACAAAGAGAAGACCAGTGGCCTGTGGTTCCCAAAGTGACTGTCAGGTGCTACCTGGAAGTGGAGTGGTAATTGGTGACAGTTGTGACTGAGCAGGAAGAAGCTGGATACTTGTGGAGACGGAGATTTTCTCGGTCTAAGCAACAAAGAGCTGATCTTTCTGAGCTTCCAAATCACTTGTTTCACTTCTTCCTTTTCCACTGCACAAAATGCTACTTAAAATCCATTCTGTTGATTTGATTATTTAAACTTTCATGTGCCTAATTTTATTTCTGCTCCAAAAGGTGACAAAGTTCTAGAAGTTGGGAACAATATGAAAGAGCCCAATATAATGTAAAATGTGCTTAGACAAGGCTAAGGTCACCTAGCCTTTCTGCATTGCAGTTATTTTTATGCCAGATTAAGATACCTGATTTCTCTCCCTGGCATTTGTGACAGTCAAATGAAATTAATCATATCTAATATAAATACAAGGTACTGCACCTCTTGTGCACACCAATGCGTATATTTTTACCTAATAGTTTCATGATAATTTGCAGAGTCCAGCAGTGAAACCAGTGTGTTGACAAATAGATCTTGATGAACTCTTTTCGACTCCTTGCACACACCAAGGTCTTGTGCAGACCCCGCTCCCAGTGGCTCTCAAAAGTGAAATCCCTGGACCTGCAGCGCAGCATCACCTGAAAACTTGTTCAAAATGCAAACTGTTGGGCCAGGCACAGTGGCTGACGCCTGTCTAATCCCAGCACTCGGGAGGCAGAGGAGAGTGGGTTGCTTGAGCTCAGAAGTTGGAGACCAGCCTAGGAAATATGGCAAAACTTGTCTCTACTAAAAATACAAAAATATTAGCAGGGCATGGTGGTGCACTCCTATAGTCCCAACTACTTGGGGGGCTGAGATGGGAGGATCGCTTGAGCTCAGGAGGTGGAGGCTGCTGTGAGCCAAGATTGTGCCAGTGCACACTAGGCTGGGTGACAAAGTGAGACCCGGTGTACAAAAAAAAAAAAAAAGAGGAAAGAAAATGCGAGAGAGAGAGAGCGCGCGCGAGAGAGAGAGGGAGGAGAGAGAGAGAGAGAGAGAGAGAGAGAGAGAGAGAGAGAGAGATCCATGGCCACACTGCCCTGAACGTGCCCGATCTCATCTAATCTCGGAAGAAAGAGAGAGAGAGCGAGAGAGAGAGAGAGCGAGAGAGAGAGAGCGAGAGAGAGAGCGAGAGAGAGAGAGAGAGAGAGAGAGAGAGAGAGAGAGACAGAGAGAGAGAGATCGATCCATGGCCACACTGCCCTGAACGTGCCCGATCTCATCTAATCTCGGAAGCTAAGCAGGGTCGGGCCTGACTACTACTTGGATGGGAGACCACCTGGGAATACCGGGTGATTCCTCTCCGCTTGAGTATGAGTTAGACTTAGCTCAAGTTTCCAACAAAGAAGAGTGTGGCCAGGTCCACTGCCATACCACCCTGATCGCGCCCGATCCTGTCTGATCTCAGAAACTAAGCAGGGTCGGGCCTGGTTAGTATTTGAATGGGAGACCGTCTGGGACTACAGGGTGCCGTAGGCTATATTTAAAAAATAAAAAAAAAGTGTGGCCAGAAGTGATGAGATCTCACTTCAGAGATTAGTTTGTAAAATATCTGAGGTCCTACAAAATACCTGACCAGTACTCCTCAAAACTATCTAGGTCATTCAAAATAAGGAAAGCCTGAGAAACTGTCACAGTCAAGAAGACCCTAAGGAGATATGACAACTAAATATAATGTACTATCCTGGTTGGGATTCTGGAACAGGAAAAAGGATATTAGTAATGAGAAATGTTTGAGGTGATTTGATCACTCAACATTGTATATATCAACATGTCACTATATACCCCATAGATATGTATAATTATTATGTGTCAATTAAACAATTTTTAAAGGATGTTAGGTTAGGGAGAGATTTGTTAAAGGATACAAAATTATAGCTATATAAGAGGAATAAGTTCTAGTGTTCTATAGCACTGTAGGGTGACTATAGTTAAAAACAATGTACTATATAGTTTCAAATAGTTAGAAGGAGAATATTGAAGTTCCCAACACAAGGAAATGGTAAATGTTTAAGATGAGGAATGCTAATTACCATGATCTGATCACTGTAACCTCATGAATATGTACAACTATTATTTGTCAGTTAAAAAATACAATTAGAAATTTAAAAAATAGGCCGAGTGCAGTGACTCATGCCTGTAATCCAGCACTTTGGGAAGCAGAAGTGGGCAGATCACCTGAAGTCAGGAGTTCGAGACCAACCTGGCCAACGTGGTGAAACCCTGTCTCTACTAAAAATACAAAAAGTAGCCGGGCGTGATGGCGGATGTCTGTAATCTCAGAAACTCAGGAAGCTGAGACAGGAGAATCACTTGAATCCGGGAGGCGGAGATTGCAGTGAGCTCAGATCGCGCCATTGCACTCCAGCCTGGGCAACAGAGTGAGACTCCGTTTCAAAAAAAAAAAAGAAAAGAAATTTGAAAAATAAAGTTAATATAGGCAATCATTCCAGCTGAAAGGAATACAATGTTATAAAAACAAATGGACAAAGGGATATTAGGTAAAACTAACGAATTCTAAATAAAGTATAGACTTTGGACCAAATTTGTTTAATAATAATGTATCAATATTGGTTCATGAATTATAGCAAATGTACCATATTAATGCTCCCTGCCTCCCTACCTGTCTCCCACTCCCCACCTCTCTCTCTCTCTTTCTCTCTCTCTCTCTCTCCTATGATCCTCCCCCTGTGGAGCCTTGAGATGACAAAGCTCTAGCTAATGCCTTGATTGACACCTCGTTGTAACCTTGAGAGAGACCCTGAGTCAGAACCACTCAGCTAAGCAACTCCTGGACTACTACCCCCAGAAATCCTCACAGTTTGTTGTAATAAGTGTTCGTGGTTTCTAGCTGCTAACTTTCTGAATAATCTGTTATGCAGCAACAGTTAACTAATATACAAGCCCTCCAGGTAATTCTTTTTTTTTTTTTTTTTTTTTTAGACAGAGTCTCACTCTGTCACCTAGGCTGGAGTGCAGTGGTGCGATCTCGGCTCACTGCAACCTCCGCCTCCCAGGTTCAAGCGATTCTCCTGCCTCAGCCTCCTGAGTAGCTGGGATTACAGGCGTGCGCCACGTAATTTTTGTATTTTCAGTAGAGACAGGGTTTCGCCATGTTGGCCAGGCTGGTGTCCAATGCCTGAGCTCAGGCAATCTGCCTGCCTTGGCCTCCCAAAGTGCTAGGATTACAGGCGTGAGCCACTGTGCCTGGCCACCTCCAGGTAATTCTAATGCACCTCAGGTGTGAAAACCACTGTCCTACCCTAACCACTCTGACCTTACTCCCTATTCCTTCCAGCTAATGCCTCCAGTCTCAGTGTAATCATCACTTAAAGGGAGGCTTTCCCTGACCATAAAGTCAATTTCTTCTCCTTGCCCTATGTTTTCTCGATTCTCTCTGCTTCCCACTGTAACTCTCCAAACACTTTGTTATAATTTGATCAATGCCTGTCTTCTACACTAGACTTATGCCCTGGCAGGGCTGGGACCCAGTCTGGTGTACTCACTGGTTCATCTCCAGTGCCCAGCATAACTAACAGTCACTGTTTAGGTCCACAACAAATGTGTATTAAATACATAAAAACCAACAAAAATAAAAACCAAACCTATCCCAAATCACATTCCTTCTCAACAGCTGCTATAGAACACTAGAACTAGGCAAGGGTAGTTTTCTGAGTAATTTAAACGATAATAGACACTTTATTAAATCATAATATGATACAGCCAAAATCCAAAGTAGAGTGGAATAGATGATAAAAAAAAATCTATCTCACTAACTAGTGGATCTTGTTACAAAATGCCTCCGTCACCGTTTGACTGGGGTATGATATCCTGCTCTCCTTGTCTTTTCTTCCTCCTTCTCTCTTGATTCTCAGTTAACATTTTTTGCTCTTTTCTTCCTCCTTCTCTCTTGATTCTCAATTAACATTTTTTGAGCACCTGTTGTGTACTCTGTGAAAGCACTTATGTTGTCACTTCGCAGTGAATATTATGGATGAATATTTTCATCCTCATTTTACAGGTGACTGAGCTGAGACACAGAAAGGGTAAAGTAGTTTAAGTTTATACAACTTGTAAATGGCAGGCTGGATTTGAATCCAGGTCTCCCAACTCTCAATTCAATGCTCTCTTGTAATACCAGCCTGCCTTTTTAAAACAAAATAGACTTTATTTTTTAAATAATTTTTAAGGCTGGGCACGATGGCTCATGCCTGCAATCCCAGCACTTTGGGAGGCCAAGGCGGGTGGATCACAAGGTCAGAAGTTCAAGATCATCTGGCCAAGAGAGTGAAAACTTGTGTCTCCTAAAAAGTTACAAAACTTAGCCAGGTGCGGTGGTAGGTGCCTATAATCCCACCTACTTGGGAGGCTGAGGCAGGAGAATCACTTAAACCTGGGAGGCGGAGGTTGCAGTGAACCGAGATCATGCAACTGCACTCCAGCCTGGACGACACAGACTCTGTCTCAAAAAAAAAGAAAAAAGAAAAAGAAAGAAAGAATTTTTAGGTTCACAGCAAAATTGAATGGAAAACACAGGGAATTCCCACATATGCCCCTGAGACACACACATCCTCTTCCACCATCAACATTCCCCTACCAGACTGGTACATTTATTACAATCAAGGAACCCATATTAACACATCATTATCATCCGAAGTCCATAGTTTACATTAGGATTCACTCTTACTGTTGTACATTTTGTGGGTTTGGACAAACGTATAATGACAGGTGTCCACCATTATAGTATCATACAAAATAGTTTCACTGTCCTAAAATTCCTCTGTGCTCTCTGCCTATTAAACCCTCCCTTTCTTCTGACCCCTAGAAACCATTGATCTTTTCACTGACTCTAGTTTTGCCTTTTCCAGAATGTCATATAGTTGAAATCCTACAGGATGTGGCTTTTTCAGACTGGCTTCTTTCACATGGCCATATGCATCGAAAGTTTCTCAGTGTCTTCTCACAGCTTGATAGCTCATTTCTTTTTAGGGCTAAATAATATTTCACCATGTTGGATGTATCACAGTTTATTATTCATTCACCTACTGAAGGACGTCTTTGTTGCTTCCAAGATTTGCCAGGCACCTTTCAATTTTTAGAGTGGGAAGTGAGATGGTGAAAATAAGTGAACTAGTAGATCAGGGGTTACTTAATAAAGCTTTACTAAATTAACAACTTTAATCAAATATGTGCATGATTTGAAGGAGTAGCTCTTTTCTCCCATGTCTAGATTCTGGATTTTTTAATTTTTAAAATGTTCTTATTTTTAATTCTTATGGATACATAATAGCTGTATATACTTACGGGGTAGGCTTTTTTTAGCAAACTCTTTTGGATGGCCCAAACCCTCTATGAAGCCTGTTGATCCTGGTCCTTTTGTTTCTAATTAGGGGGTTTCAGCCTTTCTATTCCTCCAAAAGAGGTCAGAAAAAAAATTTTTTTTTTGAGACAGAGCTCTGTCGCCCAGGCTGGAGTGCAGTGATGCAATCTTGGTTCACTGCAACCTCCACCTCCCGGGTTCAAGCGATTCTCATGCCTCAGCCTCCCAAATAGCTGGGGTTACAGGCACACGCCGCTTTGCCTGGCTAATTTTTTTTTTTTGTATTTGTAGAGATGGGGTTTCACCATGTTGGCCAGGCTGGTCTCGAACTCCTGACCCCAGGAGATCCACCCACCTTGGCCTCCTAACGTGCTGGGACTACTGGTGTGAGCCACCGTGCCTGGCCAGAAAAGATTTTAAGTACAGGGATGATGTGACAGGATAATTTATTGAGAAATTAAATCTATGTTTTGATTTTGCTGCTCTTAGAGGTGCAGAAAAAAGGAGTCGCTTATCTTCCCCAACCTAAAACACAGTGACGTCTTTGGCTCTAGGCTTTGGGCTGCTCTGCCTTGGAGATCTCATTAGCTGCTTATGTGCAATGGGGTGCTTTGGTTTCTAGGACTGAAAACAGAAGTTGGAAGATATAGAAGACATTTTGGTTACCTCTATAAAATCCATTCCTTCTTGTATTGGTAACTACTCCCACTTTTGTTCACTTCCCCAGGCAGTGCCTTTGTGCCTTGGGAGGAAAATAGCCCATCTCGGTCGGTTGTAGTCATGATACATATGGGCCAATCTAAAGACTAATGAGCTTAATTCTGATTGCTGGCCATGGCTCCTGGTTCAAGGACAGATACTTGACCCAATTTAGGCCAGTGGTATAAGAAGAGACATTTCCCGGGAGCTTTTATGAAAGAAACTTGCTGCTTTTCTGAGGAAGCTTCTAGAAGCACCTCTCTCAACCTCTCACTTTTCTCCTTCTCTCTTTCTACCTCATCCCCATCTCTGGGTGCACTCAAGGAACAATGTGGTACCTGGAGTCTAGTAGACAACCATTTTGTGGCCAGAGTGAAGCTGGCTTTGCAGAAAGCAGAGCAGAAATGAGAAGAAACTGAGTCCTCAATGATTTTGTAAGGACACTAAATCAATCCAACCTTTCTCTGGAAGCCTTCTCTGAACTTCCAGTTACATGAGCCAGTACAGTTTTATGGTTTAGGCCACCTTAAGCATGTTGATATTACTAGAGTCAAAACTATCATAGGGCTGGGAGTGGCGGCTCACGCCTGTAATCCTAACACTTTTAGAGGCCAAGGCAAGCGGATCGCTTGAGCCCAGGAGTTCAAGACCAGCCTAGGCAACATGGCAAAACCCCATCTTTACTAAAAATACAAAAATTAGCTGGGCATGATGGCACACACTTGTGGTCCCAGCTACTGAGGAGGCTGAGTGGGGAGGATCACCTGAGCCTGAGAGGTCAAAGCTGCAGTGAGCTATGATCTCACCACTGTACTCCAGCCTAGGAGACAGAGCAAGACCCCATCTCAAAATAAAAAATAAAAAAGTATCCTAACTTTCATGCCAAGCCCTGTACATACCCATGGGGACAAGTCCCCCAGTAATGGCTGCTGTTGGGCATCTTGCCAGCTCTGCATGTGGAAATGCAAACCCAGATTTAATTTGATTTTCTAAAATAAAGAAAGGTAATGCTTCTTGTGCCCAAATGTTATGGAACAAAATCAGATCCTATAATACCCAGAAGGGAAACTATAATGGAAGATGGTCAAATAAATCATGGCACACACACTCAATGAACCATTATACTGTCTTTAACATTTCTTTGTATGAAGTCTATATAAGAACATGGAAAATGCAAACATTATAATAAGAGGGAAAAAGCTAGATACCAAATTGTGTATTAAATCTGAGCTTCAGGTAGGGCGCAGTGGTGCATGCCTATAATTCCAGCACTTTGGAAGGCAGAGGTGGGCGGATCACTTGAGCCCAGGAGTTCATGACCAGCCTAGGCAACATGACAAAAATCTCATCCCTACAAAAAACAAAAACAAAAAGATCAGCCAGGCCTGGTGGCTTATGTCTGTAGTCCCAGATACTTGGGACGCTGAGGTGGGAGAATGGATTGAGCTCAGGAGATCGAGGCTGCAGTAAGACAAGATCATGCCACTGCACTCCAGCCTGGGTGACAGAGCGAGACCCTGTCTCTAAATAAAGAAATAAATAAACTGAGCTTAGCTATGAATAGATCACCTAAACCTTTTTTATCAAAAGGTGTAGAAGGAAATGCAGCAAAATGCCAACAACACAACCACCACTAAAGAATGCCTTGAGTGATATCATGGTTTGATTTGACATTGAGAAAATCCTTAGAATCCCTGGGTGGGAATGTGTTCTAAAAATATGAACTAAGGATAGGTAACATGAATGACTTTATTCAGTTCTCCTTCACCCCAAAAGATGAAGGTTAATTATAGAAAGACATGTCAGAATCCACTGCTCTTCTGTTTTTATCCAAAACTTGATCTTATCTGTTTCTATTAATATTTACTTAGTCCCATAATTAACTGAGCATGAACCATTACTTGCAGTGGACTCTGACATCTAGGGTGCCACCTATTATCTAGAAAACTTGGCATTTCTTACATCAGCGTCTAGTAAAGCCTTCTTTCATCCAAGCTGTTTGCCAAGGTACAGCCCTTACCTCCATCCCCAACCATCACAACCACCACCAGCTTCCAAGTTGCTATGATTTCCATCAGGGAGGGCTGTGTAGCTATCAGAAGGGCTTCTTCCCTAGGCCACCAGGGTCTTACCGTCAGCCCCAGCTGTTTTCACCTTGGCCGCCTCTCCACTTGATCTCGTTTTCTGGAGGTTTTAAAGTTTTGAGAAAAAGAAAAACAGGCCAGGCACAGTGGCTCACGCCTGTAATCCCAGCACTTTGGGAGGTCGAGGTGAGAGGATCACTTGAGGCCAGAAGTTTGAGACCAGTCTGACCAACATGGTGAAACTGCATCTCTACCAAAAATATGAACATTAGCTGGGTGCGGTGCCACACGCCTGTAATCCCAGCTACTCGGGAGGCTGAGGCAGGAAAATCACTTGAACCCAGGAGGCAGAGTGAGCCAAGATCGTGCCACTGCACTCTAGTCTGGGAGGCAGAGCAAGACAAAAATGAAAGAAGGAAAGAAGGAAAGAGAGAGAGAGAAGGAGAGAAGGGGAGAGAGAGAGAGAGAGAAAGAGAAAGAAGAAAAGAAGAGAGAAAGAAAGAAAGAAAGAAGAAAGAAAGAAAAAGAAAGAAAGAAAGAAAGAAAGAAAGAAAGAAAGAAAGAAAGAAAGAAAGAAAGAAGAAAGAAAGAAAGAAAATTCCTCACAAGGAATTTAGGGATTCTTGCTCAAGAATAATTTGTGTCTTGTATCATTTGATGCATGAAATGACTACAATATTAGTGATAATAAAGGAACAGGACTGGGGCCGAATGCTTCCCACAATTTGAAGTGTGCCATAGACTAGAATAGAAAAGGCCAGATTTCTAAATCTATAGAGATTCATCCTCATGAGAAGTGCTAGAACTGCACTGCCCAATACAGTACCACTAGCTACATGTGATTGAAATGTGGCTAGTCCAAATTGAGACATGTTATATGTATAAAATTCACGCCAGATTTCAAAGACTTGGTATGAAAAAGGATGTAAACTATCTCATCAATCATTTTTTAGAGATGAGGCTCTTGGTATGTTGCCCAGGCCTGCCTCAAACTCCTGGACTCAAGCTACTCAAGTAGCTGGGATTACAGGCATGAGACACTGTGCCCAGCTACATTACTAATGTTTATAATGGTTACATCTTGAAATGATAACTGATGTGGTTTGGCTGTGTCCCCACTCAAATCTTACCTTAAATTGTAGATTCCATAATTCCCACATGTTGTGCGAGGGAGACAATTAATCATGGATGCAGTTTCTGTTATACTGCTCTTGTGGTAATAAATAAGTCTCATGAGATCTGATTATTTTATAAGGGGTTTCCCCTTTTACTTGGCTCTCATTTTTCCCTTTGCCTGCTGCCATGTAAAATATACCTTTCACCTTCCGCCATGATTGCGAGGCTGCCCCAGCCATGTGGAACTGTGAGTCCATTAAACCTCTTTTTCTTTATAAATTACCCAGTCTCAGGTCTTGATCAGCAGTGTGAGAATGGACTAATACAATAACCTTTGGGATATATTGATTAAATATAATATATTGTTAAAATGGATTTTATCTATTTCTTTTTACCCTTTTAAAACTGTGCCTTCTAGAAAATGTAAAGTTACATCAGTGGCTCACATTTGTGGCTATTAGATTTCTACTGGACAGTGCTGTGCTAGGTATATTACAGAGTGTCCTTTACAATTCTACTTATTTGGGAAGGTAACTAGCATTGGCTGTTGAACTTCTTTGTGCCAGGACTGTGTTAGGTGCATTTACCTCTTTTAATCCTCATATCATTTACAGATGAAGAAAACTGAGGCTCTAAAAAGTTAAGTAACCTGCCTAAGGTCAGCCACTGAAGTATGGTAGAGCCAATAAATTCAATACTGGAACCTTGTTCAGGGTGTTGTTCAGTTGCCAAGTGTTGTAGTTTGGATGTTTGTCCCCTCCAAATCTCATGTTGGACGTGGGATCTGGTGGGACATGTTTGGGTTATAGGGTTGTGTATCAATTTTCACGCTGCTGATACAGACATACCTGAGACTGGGCAATTTACAAAAGAAAGAGGTTTAATGGGCTTACAGTTCCACATGGCTGGGGAGGCCTTGCAATCATGGCAGAAGGCAAGGAGGTGCAAGTCACGTCTTACAGGGATGGCAGCAGGAAAAGAGAGAGCTTGTGCAGGGAAACCCCTCTTTCTAAAACCATCAGATCTCTTGAGACTTATTCACTATCATGAGAACAGCATAGGAAAGACCCACTCTCATGATTCAATTATCTCCCACCAGGTCCCTCCTACAACACATGGATTATGAGAGCTACAGGATGAGATTTAGGTGGGGACACAGAGCCAAATCATATCAGGGTGAATCCCTCATGAATAGATTAATGTCCTCCCTGGGTCAGGAGTGTCAGAGAGTGAGTGAGTTCTCACTCTATTAATTCCTGTCAGAGCTGGTTGTGAAAAAGACTCTGGCATCTCCCTCCCCTCTCTCTTGCTTCCTCTCTCACCATGTGATTTCTGCATACCCTGGCTCCCCTTCCCCTTCTGTCATGAGTGGAAGAAGCTTGAGGCTCTCATCAGAAGCAGATACTTAAACCATGCTTCTTGTACAGCCTACAAAGCCAAATAAACCTGTTTTCTTCATAAATCACCCAGTATTCCTTGATAGCAACACTAAACAGACTAAGACACCAAGGCTTTTCTCTCAGCCATAATTTAAAGATCTATACAAGCAGAGGAATTGATGGCAAAAAAGAATGGGAGGACACATGTTCTCAGAAAATAAAATTACTTCACACAGATGAGCTTCACTGAAAAAAATAAAACTACACCTTCTTAGTCCATGAGGCCAAGTTAACAAACATATGACTGGTGATGAGTGATGTAGCCTTGCTCTCCTTTGTATATAACCATAACAGAGTTTTCAAGTGGGTGCTGTTGAAGATCAAGACTTCCCCCATTCAAGAAAGAAGGATTCCTGCATTTGTCTATAGTTTTAGGTGTAGCAGGAAGAAAACTTTGCTAGCTAGTCCTATAATTTTTTTTTGAGACAGGGTCTTACTGTGTTGCCCAGGCTGGAGTGCACTTGTGTAACTAGGGCTCACTGCAGCCTCAAACTCCTGAGCTCAAGCCGTCTACCCACTCAGCCTCCCAAGTAGGTGAGACTTCAGATGTGTGCCACCACACCCAGATAATTTTTGTATTTTTTGTAGAGATAAGGTTTTGCCATGTTGCCCAGACTGGCCTCAAAACTCTTGGCCTCAGGTGATCCACCTGCCTCAACCTCCCAAAATGCTGTGATTACAGGTGTGAGCCACCATGCCCAGCCTAGTCCTATAATTTCTTTTTCTCGAGGAATATCTTGATGGGTTTGGATATATAATTTTGGGATTGGACTTGCGGAGAGAAGAATTTGGAGCCTAAAGTGATCCTGGAAGGGAGAAGTAAAGACTGGAAGAAAAAGAGGGGGGAAGGTGCTCTAAGAAGAGCCCAGCAGCAGTTATGTGAAATAAAGAGCCAGGTGGCAGAAGAATCTAAGAGATCACACTGTTGATATGAGGGTAGGGTGGGGAAAGGCAGATGAGTGAATGAGTGTAGGGCGAGACACTTTCACCTTGGTCCCTCAGGGCATGAGGAACTCCAGCTAACATCTGGATGACATATAATACTGAATTATTGGTGAAAGCACCTAGGTGAGTATCTATGTTAAATGCTTTAAGCTTGCTCTTCCATTAATATTTATAAAGTTCTGTGTGTCAAGCTGAAAATGTCACCATTATGATCTGAGATCTAAAATAAGTTTGTTTTTTTTTTCCTCCAAAGCAGAGCATGTCCAAGTTGTTTATTTGAGAGATGATGCCAGAAAGTACCTCCAGGAGAGTAGGGGAGCCAGGCAGTCAAGGCGTGCATGTTATGATGCAAGTTATGATTGGTAGCTGGAGCTTCATCCCCCTGGAGAACTTATGGAGACAGAATAGACACATATCTCAGACTTATCTCACCCGAGAGGCAAGGGACCTGGAATATTCATATACCAACTCCCATCAGTCAGTGGCTAAGAGTTGCTCCTGGGAATGGAAAGCAATTCCCTAGCACCTCTGGCCTGCTGAGTGTACTGCCCTGAATTTGGTCATTCTCTGGCTTTTACAAAAAATAATTTTATCACACACATATGTATGCTTATATGATTTCATTTCTGTTGTTTAAGATCTGCACATGTACCGCAGAACTTAAAGTAGAATAAAAAATAAAAATAAAAAATAAATAAAAATGGGTAAAATGGTAAAAAAAAAAAATTCCTAAGAGTACTGTGCTATAAGAAGACTTCTGAAACCAGCTTTTGCACTAAGTATTAGATGACAAAGATTCATTTTCTGTTACATGTATAGCCACAGAGGCATTTAGGTTGTTTCTAGTTTCTTTTTCCATTAGGTTGCTTCCTCCCCTCCCCTCCCCTCATTCTCCCCTCCCCTACCCTCCTTCTCCCCTCCTCTCCTTCTCCCTTCCCCTCCCCTCCTTTTCCCCTCTCCTCCTTCTCCCCTCCCCTCCCCTCCCCTCCTTTTTCCTTCCCCTCTTTCTCCCCTCCCCTCCTTTTCCCCTCCCCCTTCTCCCCTCCCCTCCTTTTCCCCTCCCCTCTTT